>OX465580.1:143817998-144036889 GCA_950022655.1 Alentia gelatinosa | reverse complement strand
CCCTTTAAGGGTATTCTCACTCGGCTATATCCAGTGAGAAAAAAGCACCATGTCACATGGGAAACTTAAACACAATTTGTCTTTCCTTCAGGCTCTTATTCACTTAAGGTATTATGAGGGAACGTAGATACTGAGTCCGTATAGTGATGATCCTTCGAGGTCCTTCGTCCAGTAACGTCCTGTAGGTACAGGGGGCAGTTTCATAATCTAGGATCGTACATGAAGACCCTTTTCTGTACCTCGTTCAAGGGTTATCGTCTGATAATATCTAAGTCTGTTGGCTAAGACAGCATGGCCGTCCACAAGGTCGTCAATAAGAGTTGAATGAAATTGACCCCGCATTGACCCTGGGTCTCTATGGCGTACAGAAAGGGTCTACATGTACGATCCTGGATTGTGAAACTGGCCCCTGATGGTCGTAGTTACCGTACGAAGTACCGAGAAGAACATCTCTACAAGCTTAGTTACTGCGTTTCCTTATCATCATATACCTCAAAACCACGGGAAATCTCCTTACATTGTACTTATTAACGTATTTATGCGTCATGTTCAGCAGTGCACGGTATTCCACAGAGGTTTGCGCAGAGGTATATTACAAACCTATGAGAGTTTAGGGTCTGAGCTCGTATCCCATCAAGTTTCAATCACGTAGTAATTCACAAGGCGAAGCCGCGTGAATTATGTAGCGATTCAAACGAGATGGGATACGAGCTCTGCTTCCTGTGGTATATTAATCTCGTTGGCCTAAATTCTATATATCTTTCTGACTGTTTTTTTATCATCCCCACACGTGAATATTCCATCAGCAAAATGAATGTTTTCCAGAGTAAAGCACAGATATAGTACAAAGGCTATAGATGTAGGCTAGTATCAAGAGCAGGTAATGTTACGAACAGAGACAAAGATCTTATCAGACTAGAACTGCATTATCAGGATATTACGAGCTAAGGTAAAGAGAGATGAGAAAGCGTGTGAGTAATTGATGTACCTGTTTGGATAATCTGTCTGGTGGTATTTACAGTACAGCAATTAGTGTGGTCCTGGTAACCTCAGTTTTATATGTCCTTTAAAAGTGACCTTCCTGTAGAGTCACAGAACAACAATAATTTATCTACGTATTCTAAATACTATCCCCGCCATCCCTCTCGGCACCACTTCCTGTAGAGTCACAAAACAACAATAATTTATCTACGTATTCTAAATACTATCCCGCCATCCCTCTCAACACCACTTCCTGTATACTGCTCACTTCCTCTGGCAGGTCGATAAAACCAATCAATAAGTAACGCAGATCGATGAATTACTGATGAGGGGGGGGTGGGAGGGGCGGGGGAAGGGTGTTTCATGAGGTGGGGGGGGGGGGGTGTTTCATGAGGTGGGGGGGGGGGGGGAGGTTTCCCGTGCAGTCAGTGAAACAGGGATTACCCTCACTGGATCACCTGGACGGATTTATAATACATACACAACATTGACAGGTTTCAGATACAAGCGGCCATATGCTCCGAGGAGTTGATGCGTAGTAATATCCGAGTGTATGCGATGATATTGCGCAGAATCAACTCCGAGGAGCATACAACCGCTTGTATCTGAAACCAGTCTATATTGTATTTGTTATCCACCTTCTCTGGGCAAGTGGCATGTCAATATCAGTTCGTTTTAATTATGCACTATTTTTCCGATACGCACTATTTTTCCGTACGCGCCACCCGGAGCATACAACATATCTGTATGCGCCGGGTATGTCCATACACGCTGCCTATGTGTTATCTATGGACACTTTGTATTAGGTGGATAATAAATGACCCTCGCATCCGCTCAGATATTACTACGCGTCAACTACGCGGAGAATACGACCACACAGATACAAATCTTGGTACTACTGCGTCTATATCATTGACTAATTGACCTTGACCCTTGATCCCGTACCGTGATGCCTGAGCGTTTATTTAATACATCGGTCTCAAAGCGGATTTACTCGAGGAGATTCTGTTAGACACACTCTGTCCTGGACTGGCGTCAGTCCCTGTGTCCTGTTCTTACCACTCCACCTCCCCACCCTTCCTCACCGGGAGATTCTGTTAGACACTCTCTGTCCTGGAGTGGCTTCGGTGGGACGCTCCACCTCCCAGAGACTTTCAGTCGTGTATTACTGACATCATTAAGCAAAGGAGCACATCTTATGCTCATCATTGATGAATGAGAGTGGAATTATGAATAAATAACAATTAAAACGTTTTGGCTATGTTGAGTCTATGTGTCCTTCTCTGTAACCCATTAACACTCAGTCAAATTGCCATTTCTGGATCTGCCTGAGTCCAGGATCCAAACACATCAAGCACCAGTGGGTCTTGAGGTATTTGGGTCTTGAGTGATTGGTCATGGTCAGCTGGGCATGCCTCTAAGAGACTGTGACACTGGGTATCTCTACGGTTCCCAATGCCACAGTGTTGGCACGCAGATAGTGAAATGATTGTTTTTGCAGCAAGCTAAAAGTCTATATACCCCCTCCCTAGCATAGTCAACGTATCTGAGTGTGTATCCCACGCTCAATAAAACCACGTTGTACCATGTTGACCTCTTGTACAAACTACAAAGTGCAAAGTTAAAAACAAATTTAAGTTAAATGCTAATAAAAACTGAAGTTAAACGTCTCAATCGGAAACTCAAAGGAGATCAAGGGTTTGCAGGGTGTGGGGAAATTCGTTAAATTGTGGTTCTTCCGGTATTTGATTTGGTATTTGTGTTGAACATTTGACAAGAGCACCCCCCCCCCCCCCACACACACACACACGTCCCAGGCACCATGTTAATACAGTTATACATGTCGTACAGTTATACAGGTCGTACAGTTATACATGTCGTACAGTTATACATGTCGTACAGTTATACATGTCGTACAGTTATACATGTCGTACAGTTATACATGTCGTACAGTTATACAGGTCGTACAGTTATACATGTTAATACAGTTATACAGGTCGTACAGTTATACAGGTCGGGCCTGTTTCATGTCCTTTGTGCCAACTGCCACTCGCCGCTGGGGGCAGACCTGGTGCCTGGCAGATTAAAGCCCGCCATATTGTTTTACATAAAGTCTGGCATCGGTCCCCAACATGGACTGGAGCATGTGTTCTGACTTAAGTATACAATATTACGTATTACGCTTTCACCACGCATTAAAAGATTACTTTAGTGTGTACAGTAAAACCCTGCTGTATGGAGCGCTCCCGTAATGAACAAATTGTCCGCTAACGCCGGGTGTACCCTTACACAGGGGTTTAAGTCTGTCCATGGTTATAGTATATTATAGCGCACAACGAGCTCTAGCCACTCCTACTGTCTCCTGAACTGGGGTTTGTGTGATTATGGTCATACCGAGTCTCAACGTTGAGACACCATCTACCTTACACGCAACCACAAACAATGTAGATAATTCTGAGTGTTGTCCCCTAACTGTCCTCTCACAACTCATAAGGTGCTCCCTCACCCAAATGTCCCTATTCATTCCTTCCATTTCCATTATTTCTCAATTATCTTTAAAGAAAATTTACCTATGTTCTCCTTCTAATTAGATTATTTCTGAATAGTACCTAACACAAACCTCCCTGTCTTCCCCTTCCATTATGGTTATTTCTGTATCGTACCTCACACACACCTCCCTGTTTTCTCCGTCCATCATGATTATTTCTGTATCGTACCTCACACACACCTCCCTGTTTTCTCCGTCATGATTATTTCTGTATCGTACCTCACACACACCTCCCTGTTTTCTGCTTCCATCATGATTATTTCTGTATCGTACCTCACACACACCTCCCTGTTTTCTCCGTCATGATTATTTCTGTATCGTACCTCACACACACCTCCCTGTTTTCTCCGTCCGTCATGATTATTTCTGTATCGTACCTCACACAAACCTCCCTGTTTTCTCTGTCCATCATGATTATTTCTGTATCGTACCTCACACACACCTCCCTGTTTTCTCCGTCCGTCATGATTATTTCTGTATCGTACCTCACACACACCTCCCTGTTTTCTCCGTCATGATTATTTCTGTATCGTACCTCACACACACCTCCCTGTTTTCTCTGTCCATCATGATTATTTCTGTATCGTACCTCACACAAACCTCCCTGTTTTCTCCGTCCATCATGATTATTTCTGTATCGTACCTCACACAAACCTCCCTGTTTTCTCCGTCCATCATGATTATTTCTGTATCATACCTCACACACACCTCCCTGTTTTCTCCGTCCATCATGATTATTTCTGTATCGTACCTCACACACACCTCCCTGTTTTCTCCGTCCATCATGATTATTTCTGTATCGAACCTCACACACACCTCCCTGTTTTCTCCGTCATGATTATTTCTGTATCGTACCTCACACACACCTCCCTGTTTTCTCCGTCATGATTATTTCTGTATCGTACCTCACACACACCTCCCTGTTTTCCCCGTCATGATTATTTCTGTATCGTACCTCACACACACCTCCCTGTTTTCTCCGTCCATCATGATTATTTCTGTATCGTACCTCACACACACCTCCCTGTTTTCTCCGTCCATCATGATTATTTCTGTATCGTACCTCACACAAACCTCCCTGTTTTCTCCGTCCATCATGATTATTTCTGTATCGTACCTCACACACACCTCCCTGTTTTCTCCGTCCATCATGATTATTTCTGTATCGTACCTCACACACACCTCCCTGTTTTCTCCGTCCATCATGATTATTTCTGTATCGTACCTCACACACACCTCCCTGTTTTCTCCGTCATGATTATTTCTGTATCGTACCTCACACACACCTCCCTGTTTTCCCCGTCATGATTATTTCTGTATCGTACCTCACACACACCTCCCTGTTTTCTCCGTCCATCATGATTATTTCTGTATCGTACCTCACACACACCTCCCTGTTTTCTCCGTCCATCATGATTATTTCTGTATCGTACCTCACACACACCTCCCTGTTTTCTCCGTCCATCATGATTATTTCTGTATCGTACCTCACACACACCTCCCTGTTTTCTCCGTCCGTCATGATTATTTCTGTATCGTACCTCACACACACCTCCCTGTTTTCTCCGTCATGATTATTTCTGTATCGTACCTCACACACACCTCCCTGTTTTCTCCGTCCGTCATGATTATTTCTGTATCGTACCTCACACACACCTCCCTGTTTTCTCCGTCATGATTATTTCTGTATCGTACCTCACACACACCTCCCTGTTTTCTCCGTCCATCATGATTATTTCTGTATCGTACCTCACACACACTTCCCTGTTTTCTCCGTCATGATTATTTCTGTATCGTACCTCACACACACCTCCCTGTTTTCTCCGTCCATCATGATTATTTCTGTATCGTACCTCACACACACCTCACTGTTTTCTCCGTCCATCATGATTATTTCTGTATCGTACCTCACACACACCTCCCTGTTTTCTCCGTCCATCATGATTATTTCTGTATCGTACCTCACACACACCTCCCTGTTTTCCCCATCATGATTATTTCTGTATCGTACCTCACACACACCTCCCTGTTTTCTCCATCCGTCATGATTATTTCTGTATCGTACCTCACACACACCTCCCTGTTTTCTCCGTCCGTCATGAATATTTCTGTATCGTACCTCACACACACCTCCCTGTTTTCTCTGTCCATCATGATTATTTCTGTATCGTACCTCACACACACCTCCCTGTTTTCTCCGTCATGATTATTTCTGTATCGTACCTCACACACACCTCCCTGTTTTCTCCGTCATGATTATTTCTGTATCGTACCTCACACACACCTCCCTGTTTTCTCCGTCCATCATGATTATTTCTGTATCGTACCTCACACACACCTCCCTGTTTTCTCCGTCCATCATGATTATTTCTGTATCGTACCTCACACACACCTCCCTGTTTTCTCCGTCATGATTATTTCTGTATCGTACCTCACACACACCTCCCTGTTTTCTCCGTCCATCATGATTATTTCTGTATCGTACCTCACACACACCTCCCTGTTTTCTCCGTCCGTCATGATTATTTCTGTATCGTACCTCACACACACCTCCCTGTTTTCTCCGTCCATCATGATTATTTCTGTATCGTACCTCACACACACCTCCCTGTTTTCTCCGTCCATCATGATTATTTCTGTATCGTACCTCACACACACCTCCCTGTTTTCTCCGTCATGATTATTTCTGTATCGTACCTCACACACACCTCCCTGTTTTCTCCATCCATCATGATTATTTCTGTATCATACCTCACACACACCTCCCTGTTTTCTCCGTCATGATTATTTCTGTATCGTACCTCACACACACCTCCCTGTTTTCTCCGTCCGTCATGATTATTTCTGTATCGTACCTCACACACACCTCCCTGTTTTCTCCGTCCATCATGATTATTTCTGTATCGTACCTCACACACACCTCCCTGTTTTCTCCGTCCGTCATGATTATTTCTGTATCGTACCTCACACACACCTCCCTGTTTTCTCCGTCCATCATGATTATTTCTGTATCGTACCTCACACACACCTCCCTGTTTTCTCCGTCATGATTATTTCTGTATCGTACCTCACACACACCTCCCTGTTTTCTCCGTCCGTCATGATTATTTCTGTATCGTACCTCACACACACCTCCCTGTTTTCTCCGTCATGATTATTTCTGTATCGTACCTCACACACACCTCCCTGTTTTCTCCGTCCATCATGATTATTTCTGTATCGTACCTCACACACACTTCCCTGTTTTCTCCGTCATGATTATTTCTGTATCGTACCTCACACACACCTCCCTGTTTTCTCCGTCCATCATGATTATTTCTGTATCGTACCTCACACACACCTCACTGTTTTCTCCGTCCATCATGATTATTTCTGTATCGTACCTCACACACACCTCCCTGTTTTCTCCGTCCATCATGATTATTTCTGTATCGTACCTCACACACACCTCCCTGTTTTCCCCATCATGATTATTTCTGTATCGTACCTCACACACACCTCCCTGTTTTCTCCATCCGTCATGATTATTTCTGTATCGTACCTCACACACACCTCCCTGTTTTCTCCGTCCGTCATGAATATTTCTGTATCGTACCTCACACACACCTCCCTGTTTTCTCTGTCCATCATGATTATTTCTGTATCGTACCTCACACACACCTCCCTGTTTTCTCCGTCATGATTATTTCTGTATCGTACCTCACACACACCTCCCTGTTTTCTCCGTCATGATTATTTCTGTATCGTACCTCACACACACCTCCCTGTTTTCTCCGTCCATCATGATTATTTCTGTATCGTACCTCACACACACCTCCCTGTTTTCTCCGTCCATCATGATTATTTCTGTATCGTACCTCACACACACCTCCCTGTTTTCTCCGTCCATCATGATTATTTCTGTATCGTACCTCACACACACCTCCCTGTTTTCCCCATCATGATTATTTCTGTATCGTACCTCACACACACCTCCCTGTTTTCTCCGTCCATCATGATTATTTCTGTATCGTACCTCACACACACCTCCCTGTTTTCTCCGTCCATCATGATTATTTCTGTATCGTACCTCACACACACCTCCCTGTTTTCTCCGTCCATCATGATTATTTCTGTATCGTACCTCACACACACCTCCCTGTTTTCCCCATCATGATTATTTCTGTATCGTACCTCACACACACCTCCCTGTTTTCTCCGTCCATCATGATTATTTCTGTATCGTACCTCACACACACCTCCCTGTTTTCTCCGTCCATCATGGTTATTTCTGTATCGTACCTCACACACACCTCCCTGTTTTCTCCGTCCATCATGATTATTTCTGTATCGTACCTCACACACACCTCCCTGTTTTCTCCGTCATGATTATTTCTGTATCGTACCTCACACACACCTCCCTGTTTTCTCCGTCCATCATGATTATTTCTGTATCGTACCTCACACACACCTCCCTGTTTTCTCCGTCATGATTATTTCTGTATCGTACCTCACACACACCTCCCTGTTTTCTCCATCCATCATGATTATTTCTGTATCATACCTCACACACACCTCCCTGTTTTCTCCGTCATGATTATTTCTGTATCGTACCTCACACACACCTCCCTGTTTTCTCCGTCCGTCATGATTATTTCTGTATCGTACCTCACACACACCTCCCTGTTTTCTCCGTCCATCATGATTATTTCTGTATCGTACCTCACACACACCTCCCTGTTTTCTCCGTCCATCATGATTATTTCTGTATCGTACCTCACACACACCTCCCTGTTTTCTCCGTCCGTCATGATTATTTCTCTATCGTACCTCACACACACCTCCCTGTTTTCTCCGTCCATCATGATTATTTCTGTATCGTACCTCACACAAACCTCCCTGTTTTCTGCTTACAGCGGGTCAGCTCCTACGACAGTATGTCAGGCACACTGAAGGGCACCCTCTTCACCACCGCCAAGGCCGGTCTGGGCATCAACACCGGAACCGGAAGTACGCTGGAGGTGATGTCGAGCGACGCAGTGCGCGCGGTGACGGTGAGCGGGTATCGAGAGGCGCTTCTGACGACCGGGGTGCCCGTCGGCCGCCTAGCGGAGACGGAGATCGCCGACCGTGGTAACGGGTACGTGACGGCCATCTTCCAGGGAGACAACTACTTTACCAGGTTCGAGCTGAACGACATGCTGCACGGACTGGGGTGGAAGATGACCGGGTACACGACGTCCATAGACCCGGCCGGGCAGGGCACCACGTGCCACGAGATGTGGACCAAGCACATCAAGAGCAGGAAACACGACCGATAATAACAGCATGGTGCAGGGTGAGAGAGGGTGGAGGCCCTTACCGTACTGGGAGCTGTTTCAAAAGTCGGGAGGGTGCTAAACGAGAGTACTCACTGCCAAAGTGAGAGCTAACAATGACACTTGAGGCGTCGCTGTCGAGGTGGAGGTGCTGCTCGCTATTGGGTATTGGTAGCGGTTTTGCTGCTGCTTTGATTCAAAGTGCCGCTCGCTGTTGCGGCCTCTCACTTTGAAATGCGAAGTGTCACTGGCGAGACTTCACTCGACTTTTGAAACAGCTCCCTGGTTCCACCAACACAATGGATTTGCTGTGGTATATCTTGGTATATTTTGTTAAATCTTACATCGTCGGAATATGTCATACCTCCGTTCTTGCGAAATGTAGCGCGCGGTGTCGGGTGTATATTTTGTGGTCCACCACCAAGACACCTCAATACACATCGCTGCAAATATGCACATGATCATTCAAGACCTAGCCAGATTGAGCTAGACAATCAAATCGTGACTATGTTGCTATATATTGTGTGTTGGTGGAATCAGCATTTGACACATACTGTGATAAAATACCTGCAGATAGGAGAATATCAAAACAGAAACTGGACAGAGGGAATAGGATTTGGCATAACGGGGTCTGCTCCACTTAGTTATAATACGTGGTACAACGCTGTGTCCGCTATCACTCCCTACAGACATTGTACATACAGACAAAGGCAAACTTTGTAAATGCTGCGCAAACCCAGTGTGTCAAGACTTCTAAAAGCTACTCGGTTGCGGACGGAGTATAATACTTTTAGGGGGACTGATGAACTTACTTCTTAAATTCTTAAATCCTCCTGAATTACGAACTCAAAACAGGACCAGAATGAGTCACTGCTGAGTGGTTTTACCACGACGAAGCCGCTGCTGGTACCTGGCGAGAGCTACATCTCTGTTGGCCTCCGACCAGTAACAAGAAGTAGACTTCCAAATCACCATTTCACACTTGTAGCATATGAGAAGGAAAAGGTGGATGCTAAAACTCTCGTGATCAGTATTTAACAGACAAAAGACCATGAACGGCCACCCCTACGGACTCGGTGTCCACGTTTTCTCATGTTCACCAACCCGCCTCACGACTACCTCCTCGTCAGCTCACCAGCCTGGGTCGAGCTGAGTGTGTGGGTCATTCACCAACCCGCCTCACGACTACCTCCTCACCAGCCTGGGTCGAGCTGAGTGTGTGGGTCATTGACCAACCCGCCTCACGAGTACCTCCTCACCAGCCTCGGTCGAGCTGAGTGTGTGGGTCATTCATCAACCCGCCTCACGACTACCTCCTCACCAGCCTCGGTCGAGCTGAGTGTGTGGGTCATTCACCAACTCGCCTCACGACTACCTCCACGTCAGCTCACCAGCCTCGGTCGAGCTGAGTGTGTGGGTCATTCACCAACCCGCCTCACGACTACCTCCTCACCAGCCTCGGTCGAGCTGAGTGTGTGGGTCATTCATCAACTCGCCTCACGACTACCTCCTCACCAGTCTGGGTCGAGCTGAGTGTGTGGGTCATTCACCAACCCGCCTCACGACTACCTCCTCACCAGCCTGGGTCGAGCTGAGTGTGTGGGTCATTCATCAACCCGCCTCACAACTACCTCCTGATCAGCCTGGGTCGAGCTGAGTGTGTGGGTCATTCACCAACCCGCCTCACGACTACCTCCTCTCCAGCTCCCCAGTCTGGGTCGAGCTGAGTGTGGGTTTCATCATTCACCCATCAGGAAATATTCTCTTCTCTCTCAGACCCAAAGATGTTAATTCTATCTGCAACATTGAGTCAATCAACAAATGCACCTGCTTGTACCAAATTAACATGTATTCAGCATATTGTGGGGAAAAAAGACATTTACTGACAGGAAATCTCAGGAAGTACAAAATCTCTTAGTGATTCCATGCCTCGCCAGTGACTGCTGTTTATATATGGAATAGTCCTGATGTACAGAGTCCTAGATCTGATGATATGGAGGCTGAACAAACGGTGCCCAAATACCAGGTATCTCGTCTAGAATCATATACAAAAGTCATGTAGCTTAAAGACACATACTGCTGGTAGGATAATTAATCAACTGAACTGTTTTATGTTCATGCCAGAGTGAAATGAGAGTGAAATATAAATAGTAGAGACAGAGATGAATCATTTTTGATGGACACTGTTTTAGCTCTGTGTGTGTGTAGGTGTGTGTGTGGATGTGTGTGTTTGTGTGTGTGTGGGGGGGGGGGGGGGAGGGGGGTGGGTGTGTGCTCACGTATGTGTGCTTATATAGGGCACATGGCTATTCAATTATGGGGACAGCCATTAGGTCCTGATTCCATTATCAACACCATAAACAATCTCCTTACCCTGAGTCGATCCTCTGGCAACCTCCGCCATTGCACAATGGCGCAAGGTTCGCTGGTCAATAAAATATTGACATAAACATCTTCCCGTAACACTGGGAATATGTGTGATTCCCCGTAGCGGATATATGTAGAAACAGGGTCGGCTATGTGCCACAAAGGGCACATAGTGTACCCTAGTTCTACAGTCATCCGTCAGTGAATGGGGGAATTCCAATGGAATCTGTAAATATGGCACCTTTGTAGTCAGGGCTACCCGCTGCTATTATCCATTGATAACTGCACTAGTCAGCAGCTGATTTGTTTGTTGTTGGGATTAGAATGGCTGCCTCCATAACTGGACCGCTATGTCGTATACAAGATGGTGGTTAAATCTACTAGAGACAGTTCATGAACCGCTATGTCGTATACAAGATGGTGGTAGCGTATCTACTAAGGACTGTTCATAAACCGCTATGTCGTATACAAGATGGTGGTAGCGTATCTACTAAGGACTGTTCATGAACCGCTATGTCGTATACAAGATGGTAGTAGCGTATCTACTTGAGACTGTTCATGAACCGCTATGTCGTATACAAGATGGTGGTAGCGTATCTACCAGAGACTGTTCATAAACCGCTATGTCGTATACAAGATGGTGGTAGCGTATCTACAAGATGGTGGTAGCGTATCTACTAAGGACTGTTCATGAACCGCTAATGGCGTATACAAGATGGTGGTAGCGTATCTACTAGACTGTTCATGAACCGCTGTGTCGTATACAAGATGGTGGTAGCGTATCTACCAGACTGTTCATGAACCGCTGTGTCGTATACAAGATGGTGGTAGCGTATCTACCAGAGACTGTTCATGAACAGCTGTGTCGTATACAAGATGGTGGTAGCGTATATACAAGATGGTGGTAGCGTATCTACTAGAGACTGTTCATGAACCGCTATGTCGTATATCTACTAGAGACTGTTCATACATGCATTTATAGTGAATATTGAAATATTTGTGATACAAATGAGTGTATCCTCCATCTAGTGGACGTGCAGTAATATCCGAGCATGAGCGAGGATATTGCGTAGAGTCAACTACAAGAAGGATATGACCACAGGTATCAAAAACATGTTAACGTCGTTTTTATTATACACCTTTCAACTTAATATAAAAAAAACATCATAAGCCTACCGCGAATCGCCATTTTAAAGAGTTGGAAATTTAACTTAGACGCCATCTTGTTTATAAAAGTAGTTCCAGAAGTGCCCGTGAGAAGGCAGCATTTTCCACGTATCCTCCTCCCATGAGGATACACAAGTTCATATTCTCCGCTTGATATGATGAGAAATGTTTTCAATGGTAACTTGGTATCAGGTGGATATACAGACAGTTTTATCCATGTAAGGATATAAGACAGGCCCTGTGGATGAAATGTGCATTTAACTTGACAAATGAGCAACAGCAATAATATGATTAAGTCGAGAGCACTGTCTTCTATTGAAACAGTTTTATGAAATAAACTCGCATAGCCTTAGTATATGAGATTTTCGTCAATTTATTTATTTTCTTTTGTACATATATACAAGTATGATACAATTGATCTGAATCAGCGTGAACACATCGTATACTTGATTCTCAGTGTCTTCCTTCATGGTATTATTATTATCCTACCCCTAATAAAAAAACGCCATAGGCTTAACATGGGATTTGTTTATGTCACGGGTAGTGACATAAAGTGTTGTTTATGCCACTACTTTCTGATACTGAAAAAATTTGGAAAAGGGATAGGATAAAATCGAGACGCCACTCGTTTGAGTTTGAGCTTATTTATGCCACGCATTTTGTTGGCTCCGTAATGTCACTCGTCTTCGACTCGTGAAATTATGGAGCCAACAAAATGCGTGGCATAAATAAACTCAGACTCAAACTCGTGACGTTTCTTCATATTATTATATACCCGTGCACGAATGTCTCACGGTTACTGACCAGCTGTACGGCACACTGCGACGAACTATAACTAATACTGCCCTCCGTACCACGTGACTTGCTGATATGATGAAACAGTGAGTATCAAAATGGCGTTTCTAATGATTTTCAGGTGTATAGTAATAAGGAGACGTAGCGAGCATGGCCGAATATTAAGCTGTTTCTTGGTGTTTTGTGTAGTAAATTTAGACCTCGTCCTTTGAACTCAGTTTGTATTTCAGACGGAAAACAACACAGAACAGATTTCACTCAGCCACCCTAACCATGTCTCCATATATTACCATGGTTCATTCCACATAATCTTAAATGTCACCATGCTTCTATGACTCACTCAATACAAACTTTGAATATTTAGTACTGCAGAAGACTTATTACACGATTCAGGCGAGTTTCTGCTTTCTACAAGGAGCGACTGTATGGACAGCCCTATCTGTGTTCTGGTCAGATTTGCTAGCATTCTTAAATATATAGGTAATAACACATTTCATATACCCTAACATATTCAGCCAATATTTGATTAAACAATTTGATTAAAAACATTGTGCTTCTTGGGATCTGCAAATCATGTTCTTCATGATTGACATGTAACTATTTGTATTAAGTCCAACTCCTTTCCACATTCATTATACATGTTCCCGTGCCATAGGCGTACGCATAACAACCTACATATGTATAATGAATTCTCGTGGCCAAGTTGGTTATACATGGTATGGCACACATTTCAATGCTAACAGAATACAAGCGTTTGACTCCGATACCAAACATTATCTCACAGGCATGGGTTTTGTAAGTAACCAACTTCACTTTTCAGAATTCCATTGATCCCCATTATCATCCATCATCAAAACCCCATTAAAAATGTATGGGGACTCAGTAAACCACGACCCATTATATAAAACCTGTCGGACACCATAACTGTGGTTAACTCACTCAGAGAAATCGGGGTGCCGATTTCCCTAAATCGGGCTCCGATTTTCTTTAACAAAATAAATGTGCTATTCGGATTCAAATCCGTGGTATATGGCCTTCAAAGCCATGGTATATGGGAAAGTAGTCCCTTTCTGATATAGAATAAAGAAATAGTCCCTATTGATATATTCTTTGATATGGCAAGTTGAAACCTCAGCAAACTTTAGATAAATTTGTAATGTTTTACTTTAACTCGTTCGGTTTACTCCCAGTGAAGGTGCACTCTTTTACCAGGCACACAACACCAGGAATAATAACATTGCATTTGTTACTTGATGCGACCCCCTGCCGTAGTTCTCCATACGGGTCTACCCCGACCTAATAGCGGCAACCGATTCTCACCGACCCCATCGCCGATTATAATCGGGAACAATGACATCGGTATATCAGGTAACGTGGCTGTCACCGATTATAAATGGGCATCATCCCCCCCCCCCTTCCCGATTCTTGTCGAGACGAGGGGTGATCTGGTCAGTGAAGTGCGTACATCGACAATATGGCCCCGATTCTCACCGACCTGACAGATTGGTCGGTAAAAGGTGTAATTGGGCAGAGTCGCTGTCTATAGGATTTACATGTAACATAGCCTTCCCTGTTTCCGCATTCATCCGCTAGGGAGGGTCTCAGGTATTTCCGTTGTGATCTGTGAAGATGTCGCCACCAGGTGGTGCTGGCCTCTTGTATTTCACACTGCCATCTGGTGGCTTTTGGGAGGTTAGGGGACAATGGCAGTCCCCATAACTGAATAGCTATGTGCTGTACTAGACATCTCCAGGCAATAAAAACTAGTATTTGGAATCAGTATCTTTCTATACGCATGCAGAACTGGGAGTAAATATGTTTGGCCCGTTTCATGCGTCCCTTAAAGGCCTGCTCCACTGGGCTGACCGTGAATCTGACGCTGCCGGGCGTCTGCCAAACATGTATATAGCGTACAAACCCACAGGCCCGTTCTACAGCTGACGGCGAATGGCGGCCGGACAAGCGAGTTTTCAGGCACCTGACAAAGCTGACTCATCAGTTTTTATGTTCCACTGACCATGCAGGGCGAGCTAAGATGGCTGCGCGACGGCCATGCGGTGCCTCGTTGTGGCAGCGCAGTCGGCCTGGTGGAGGAGGCACGTCAAGTAGGTCATGACGATACCCTAATACATCAATGTTTAAAACGCATCCCTTATATTACAGAGGAATGAGATCTAGAATTGACTTAATGTCAGAAAACAAGAAAATGCCGCTTGTCGAGAGGCCTGCGTTGTTTCGGCTGTCAAGGCCTCGTAAGCTACATACAAGCCTCCATTTTCAGCGATTCTCATCTAATATCAGGCCTCAGCTGAGATCTGACAGGTGCTCTTTTTATACTGTTTACAAGACACTGTTTCCTCGAGAAAAATCTCTAATCCAAGAAAAAAATAATTATTTGGATTTTTTTTAAAATTCAACATATTTTCTCCTGTGATTTACACTGATATCAGAAATGGCTTCGTACAGTCAAAATTATCCATGGCGTGCCGACATCTAACTCTCTCAGGGGTTGGCATTCCGTCGTAAACCCTGGTTCTTTCGGATCACTTCAACCTGTTTCCTCATGTTCTTCTGCAGCATCACCAACTGTTCCTATAACAGAAACAGCAATAAATATGTAGTCTACAAAATATCAATAACAAACTCAAATTGTCAAATCTATATAAATAACTCCATCTATGTGTAGTCTACAAAATATCAATAACAAACTCAAATTGTCAAATCTATATAAATAACTCCATTTCTGTGTATTCTACAATATATCAATAACAAACTCAAATTGTCAAATCTATATAAATAACTCCATCTATATGTAGTCTACAAAATATCAATAACAAACTCAAATTGTCAAATCTATATAAATAACTCCATCTATGTGTAGTCTACAAAATATCAATAACAAACTCAAATTGTCAAATCTATATAAATAACTTCATCTATGTGTAGTCTACAAAATATCAATAACAAACTCAAATTGTCAAATCTATATAAATAACTCCATCTATGTGTAGTCTACAAAATATCAATAACAAACTCAAATTGTCAAATCTATATAAATAACTCCATTTCTGTGTAGTCTACAAAATATCAATAACAAACTCAAATTGTCAAATCTATATAAATAACTCCATTTCTGGTGGGTGCCAAAGAGGTGGATTACAGAAGGATATTTCACACGTTGATTACTACATGAAAACAAGGTTAAAATCCATCACGTGAGCGGACTACGTACGTTTTCGCCGATCAGCTGCTGATATTCCTCCGCGAGTCGCGGCATGTTACGACTCTGTTGCTCGTCCATTTCCGCTTCCTGTACCAACTCAAACCTGAAAAACAAACATCGAGAATCATCAGTTATTGTTCATCTTATTTTGTTAGGACTAGTGAAAAGAATATTATATAAATAATAATTAAAAATCTATCAGTTAAACTCAAACCTGAAAAACAAACATTGATAATAATCAGTTATTATTCATCTTATAGTGTCAGGACTAGTGAAAAGAATATTATATAAATAATAATTAAAAATCAATCAGTTAAACTCAAACCTGAAAAACAAACATTGATAATAATCAGTTATTATTCATCTTATATTGTCAGGACTAGTGAAAAGAATATTATATAAATAATAATTAAAAATCTATCAGTTCAACTCAAACCTGAAAAACAAACATTGAGAATCATCAGTTATTGTTCATCTTAAAGTGTCAGGATTAGTGAAATGAATATCATATAAATAAATATTCAAATCCATCAGTTTTTTTACACTTTCACAAATGGAAAAATAAACACTAGCAATTAAAAGAATAATAGGAATTCAAGCAGAAACACCTGTTCACAAAGTTGGGGGATGAAATCAAAGGTTTGTCTAGAGTGATCTCAGCAGCCCTTGAAGCCCCTTTTGTGGCAGCTGTGTCACTGTTTGTAACTTCACACTTTGTTTTTGAGGACGGACTTTCTGTGTGTACTTACTTGTGCTGTTTGTAATTTTATACTTGGCTCTCGAGGACTGACTTTCTGTACATACTTACTGGCGCTGTTTGTATACATTGTAATTTGTTTTCTAGGACTGACTTTCTGTACGTACTTACTGGCGCTGTTTGTATACATTGTTTTCTAGGAC
Source organism: Alentia gelatinosa (assembly GCA_950022655.1). NCBI lineage: Eukaryota > Metazoa > Annelida > Polychaeta > Phyllodocida > Polynoidae > Alentia > Alentia gelatinosa. The sequence continues at coordinate 144,019,611 of OX465580.1, read as the reverse complement.
TGACTTTCTGTACGTACTTACTGGCGCTGTTTGTATACATTGTTTTCGAGGACTGACTTTCTGTACGTATTTATTGGCGCTGTTTGTATACATTGTAATTTGTTTTCTAGGACTGACTTTCTGTACGTACTTACTGGCGCTGTTTGTATACATTGAAATTTGTTTTCTAGGACTGACTTTCTGTACGTACTTACTGGCGCTGTTTGTATACATTGTAATTTGTTTTCTAGGACTGACTTTCTGTACGTACTTACTGGCGCTGTTTGTATACATTGTAATTTGTTTTTCTAGGACTGACTTTCTGTACGTACTTACTGGCGCTGTTTGTATACATTGTAATTTGTTTTTGAGGACTGACTTTCTGTACGTACTTACTGGCGCTGTTTGTATACATTGTTATTTGTTTTCTAGGACTGACTTTCTGTACATACTTACTGGCGCTGTTTGTATACATTGTAATTTGTTTTCGAGGACTGACTTTCTGTACGTACTTACTGGCGCTGTTTGTATACATTGTAATTTGTTTTCTAGGGCTGACTTTCTGTACGTACTTACTGGCGCTGTTTGTATACATTGTAATTTGTTTTCTAGGACTGACTTTCTGTACGTACTTACTTGCACTGTTTGTATACATTGTAATTTGTTTTCTAGGACTGACTTTCTGTACGTACTTACTGGCGCTGTCTGTATACATTGTTTTCTAGGACTAACTTGATGGGTGTACTTACTTGTGCTGTTTATAATTTAATACTAGGCTCTCTAGGACTGACTTTCTGTACGTACTTACTGGCGCTGTTTGTATACATTGTTTTCTAGGACTGACTTGATGGGTGTACTTACTTGTGCTGATTATAATTTAATACTTGCCTCTCAAGGACTGACTTCATGGATATAGGGAGCGTTCATTATTTATTGCAGGGGGGGTGTAAGGGTTTTGCTCGGCGAATCCTCCAAAATAAATTGCCCCCCCCCCCCGGAATACCTCCAAATGAAATCCCCCCCCCCTCGGAAATACCTCAAAATGAAATGCCCCCCCCCTCGGAAATACCTCAAAATAAAATGCCCCCCCTCAGAAATACCCTAAAATAAACCGCCGCCCCTTGGAAATACCTCAAAATAAACCCCCCCCAGTCAAATACCTCAATAGACGCCCCCCCTCCCCTAGGCATTCTTTCTCATATTGATTCTTTCTCATATATACATGTATTTGTACACATATAATGTAATGTTAAGTTAATAATGCCAGGTGAATTCTGGCATGCAAATTTTGAACATCTATAATCAAATCCTCTAATATGCAGCTATCCGGCCCTTGAGAAATGTGGACTGTTAATGATGGTTTAAGAGCAATGACTGCTAACTGGAGTATCATAGTTATGGGATTAGATATCCACCATCTAGGAAGTGAACCCTTATAGCCTGTCAGGACATGCTGGCATGGGAGCTTATATAAATGTACCTGCTGCTCTGAGACCTATCTTAAGGGGGTGTTCTATTGAGACAGTGAAGGTACCAGAAGGACAACTTGTATGTGCTAAGCTAAATTACACGGCAATCACCTGACATTGACCATTGAAATGAGTATAGATACTAATACAGTGAACCTGCACCACATAGGGTCATGGAGCAATCTCCTAACAGCGGTATTGCCTTTGATAGTCTTAGCATATTCATGCACAACCTACAAACTCTAAAATCATGGCAGTTTTCTTGTGCAGAAAATAGTCCTGGCTTGTTTTTCATATATTTGAAGTTTTTAAAAGATTGCGAATACTAGACCATTTTGCATGGCAGATTACAAGACGTCTTAATATGATGAGCTCCCACTCCACAGACATGGCACTGCCAGGTGTCACAGTACCTCGCTTATTATCTTCTCTGCCACAATCACCATGCTTATATATATGTAAATTTCTCAATTCTAGTTATATAAAAAAAAATTCTTTCTACGCTTTCGCTTTTTTTTTTTTCTCTCGTATCTACAACCAAATTTCTTAATTCTGCTAGAAGAGATCAGACACTATTGGCCTCTAAATTGTATAGATTATCCAAAATACACAGTTCTAGAACCTCTTATGTGGGTGAATCACAAAAACTTAAATCATTGAAATTGAAACGCCCCACCCAAGCAAATCCCGCTAAATGAACCTCCCCCCAGGCAAATACCTCTAAATAAATTGCCTCCCCCCAGGCAAATACCCTCATATAATTTGCCCCCCCCCCCCCCTTTCCAATAAATCATCCCCCCCTGCCGTAAATAATGAACGGTCCCTTACTTACTTGCGCTGTTCGTATACTTTGTTTTCTAGGACTGACTTCATGGATTTACTTACTTGCGCTTTTCATATACTTTGTTTTCGGGGACTGCCTTTCTGGGTGTACTTACTTGCGCTGTTTGTATAATTTGTTTTTGAGGACTGACTTTATGGATGTACTGACCTGCGCTGTCCGTACAATTTATTTTTGAAGACTGACTTTATGGGTGTACTTAATTGTGATGTTTGTAATTTAATACTAGGCTCTCGAGGACTGACTTTCTGTATGTACTTACTTGCGCTGTTCGTATAATATGTTTTCGAGGACTGACTTCATGGATTTACTTACTTGCGCTATTCGTATAATTTGTTTTCGAGGACTGACTTTATGGATTTACTTACTTGCGCTGTTCGAGGAGCCTCATTTCCGCCTGAATTCGGATGTATTCCTGCGCGAGTTGCAGATGTTGGTGAAATATTGACATGGACTCCGGGGAGCTTGGGCAAGGTGCGAGGGGCTGAAGAGAAATACAACCAAGGATTAACCTTTTTTGTTTGAATTTTCATTCCTCTTAGAACATTATTTCTTTATCACCCTATCTCATCTTATTAACAACGTACCACATGATCACAAAGATCTATAGATAGTGTAGACGGCTGTTTTAAAATACTGTTTTCTCTTTGTAATTGAATTTAAGATAGTCAAGGCAAAAAGTTAGTAAATCCACTGATAAGAGGAAGTCAGTAAACACTGACAATAATTGATGGTTACTGTAAACGACGAGTTTGTTTGTTTGTTTTGTTAGTTTAACGTCCAATTTGTTCAATTAGACTTACTTTGGGTTTGATCGAATCTATGAGATGAATGTAGATAGAAATCCCACCCCTACACATTTACCGTGGTGAGAGTTCTTTTACTTCCCACTCCACATAGACATGGTATGAGAAGGATTGGCCTTTCATATAGCAACAAATCTACCACTGCTGGGGGGTGAAGGAGAAAAGTGGCTGCAGTGGGACCCGAATTAACAAAGTCCCGTGCTCTTTACCACTGAGCTATCTCCCCACCCACCCTGGTCGCTTTAGTTATGCTTGCGTGCAAGCATATCCGGTCTGCACCACAAGGAGGCGAGGCGACCAAGAGGGTGAACAGATTGGTAATTTCTGTCCACCCCAGCAGACCTGGTTGAGACGTAGTAATAGACTGATTGCCTCACCTGGAGCTGATGGTCCATGGCCACCAGGTCCATGTTTATAGCCGCCATCTCCGAACTGTTCGTGGCCAGCAAACCTGATCGGAAAATTAACAAAATTTCAGATTTAATAAATAATATGTTAACAGAGCAGGTTATAGAGAAACATGAGGAGAATTGTTTGTTTGGTTTTATGTTAAGTCAACCATTTCAGGTATTTTACAGACTTTCTCAAGGTTTAGCTTTTTCTTACTGCTTTTACACAATTTGGAGATGAACCGATTGCGCCGGGGCAACCTGACGCGAGGAGTGGTATAGTAGAATTCTCGTCAACATATACATAAAATGTTTTGAATGTACGAAGCCATCAGAAATTTATAGTCATCCGGCTTATATTACTAACAATATCTGAACCGACCTATGTGAGTTCTCATAGAGTAGCAAGGTAACATCCCCGGGGTAGATATGATCTAATCCGAGGGTGGAAAACCCAACAAATCCAGAGACTGCCACAATATCTTACAATTTTTATTTGACTGATTTGCATCAATGTCGTGATTTTTTAAATGATTTGCATTATACCTGAGCGGAGCATGTTGGCCATGTCGACGAGGGAGCCCGGCTCCCATGCCTTGTTGAGCTCGGCGGGGGAGGTGACCGAGCGGTGGACAGACTTGGCCGGTGAGGATGTCGTGCTGGCGGAGGACGGGGCCTGGTCGGTCAGCACCACCGGCGAGTTGCCGTACGAGCCACTGCGTCTGTGCCCACGAACTATCGAAAACATTTAATTAGTTAAAAATCTTTTAACACTTATATTATAAGTCGAACCGTAGATAGAATTATTTCAATTTTCTCCATTTTTCTACTGAATACAATTTGGAATACATTCGAATGCGTAACTTAACAGAGAAATACTTCACGCATAATCTTCTACTTACCATAAATCAAAACCTTCATTTCCTAACAAAATCTAAAACACTTCACCAATTACTCCTTAATTTACATAAATATCAACAAAGCATTATGATTGGCCCATTGTATTTCTTACTGGCATCGAGGAAAAACATTATATTGTATTCACATTTATACATATCAGTTAAGCAGAGTAATGCAGTGTCGATGTGCATGATACTGAAGCATGTGAAGTGCAGAAGCAGTACTATATTAAGGTGAACATTAAGCACTAAACAGTGTCCTCAGAAAGGCATACTTCCTACAAAGCTTCCTTCTTATCTGTAATCTACAAACTAAGTATACTCTTGTCAAACAGCTAAAAGCAGGGAATCAAGTAATACATTTTCGATAAATGTATTCTTTTTTAAATCTTAATCAATACTGGATCTGTGTGCCATGAATCGTACATTGAGAGGGCAAAACAAGACCTCTGGATCAAAATTCTCTAGGAGAAGTGAAATATGACTATTTTACCACATTCTATGCTTAGATGAGAAATTTATATAAATAATTCTAATACTTATAAAATACACTCGCAGTGGAAGGCTAAATCACTCAAAGCTTAAATTTTAATTAAATATATTACACTAAATTACATTTATATTAATTTTGATAAAATATACACAGCATTTCAAGAAAATAACAAATTCCAAAACAAAATAAAGATCTTTGGGGGTGAAAATAGAAATATTTCCAAAGCTAGATAATCAGTTGATGAAATGAAAATTTTCAGATAAAAGTTGTTTAGCAAAACAATAACATCAAATATCAATAATGAATTGATAAAAAGTATAGAAAATAGATAGAAAAATCTAAGTTATAAGATTTTGAGCAGATGATGAAACGGATATGTTTAAAATGTTGAGTGTGAGATTTTTCTATAAAACTTTTAAAAAAGAAGAAGAAAATGTTGACTGTGAGATTTTTCTATAAAACTTTTTAAAAAATAACAGAGAAGATGTTAAAAAATATTGACTGTGAGATTTGTCTATAAAACTTTTATAAGAATGACAGAGAAGATATTAAAAATGTTGACTGTGAGATTTGTCTATAAAACTTTTTTAAAAATAACAGAAGATGTTAAAAACAATGAATGTGAGATCTTTCTATAAAACATTTATAGAAATAACATAGAAGATGTTAAAAATGTAGACTGTGAGATTTTAAGCCGTGGCGGAGATCTGCGGCCGTGAGGCTGGTGAGACCGGTGGCTGATGGAGACGAGAGCTCACCTTCACGACCGTGGGGCCAGACGGGGGAGGAGCCGGCCCCAGTCGACATCACCACGGGCAGGTCGTGCGACCCCGTGCGACGATGCCGCTTCACTAACAAGGACCAACAACGAGAACAAAAAGTAGGCACACGAAGGTAAGCAAACAACCATGCAGGCTGTACGCACCATGCACACCCATCATAACTTCTCACCGGCTCTTGGCTGTTATAATTCTCACCATGTCTATGCCAGTGAAAAAAACTCCCAGTGGGTAAACTGCAGAAAGATTGTTTATGGTTTACTCTCCAAGGGGACCCTGATATTATATAAGGACCATCAAAGTTTTAAGCTTTTCACTTTTGTAGACTTATTTCAATCAATTCTTTTCAATCTTATCAACAATTTCATAAACTATCAAAGAGATGCGCCTCTTTCAAAAAGCTGATTACGATATCCTTTGGAATAGATACAAACATGATTTTCATGTTGTTCGCCATTTTTCAAGTATTTTCTTCTACTTCCTTGTACCTTTCGACAGTTCAGCAGGATGCGCGGTACAGATATAGGCACGTTGCATGCTCGACACAATGTGAGGTGCACACTTTTTTACTCGCTCAGTGGCTCTATGCCATAGTGAGATATCTCACAGCTTAGAGATGAGTGAGAACCCTTAAAAACTTAAAGCCTGAGAAGAGTTATGAGACGGGTGTGAGTCAGTTATGGGGAGGGAACTTGCCAGTCAGGGTTTCTTACACAACCACGGTCAAAGTGATGCTCTAAAGTAGTAAGCTTTCATTTCAACTTAATTTTGATGATTTGGCGAGGAAAACTAATTTTGATGATTTTTCAGGGAAAGAAGCACAAAGGCCTGCAAAACATGGTGTGAAATAATTATTTGGCTAGGACAGGAGCCTTAATTCAAAATGTATTTTTTTTATTATTTTCTCTAACTTTTTTTCACGTCTAATCGTAATTACAAATCAAGGACAACTATGAGTTATGAAATTATAAATGAATAGAAGTTGCTGAGGCCATTTTGAGGGCATGACTGAAGAAGCCATAACTGAGGAAATTCTCTACGCCATAACAATGGTAGGGCATGTGACCATGTTATGCAACACCGAAGACTGTTTCATCGAGTCTCGGTTACATAATAATATTATCACAACACCGATGACTGTTCCAACGAGTCTCCGTTATATGGTAACATTATCACTACACTGAAGACTGTTTCATCGAGTCTTGGTTATATGGTAATGTTATTACTAGATCAATGACTTTTGCAATGAGTCAACCTGCGTGCACAAAATTTAGTCAAGGGTTTCAGACAAGAGATGAGATCCTGTTCTGTCTCTAGTCTGCTTAACCATATCAAAAAGAAAAATCTAATAAAATATTCAGTGATGAATATCACACACCAAAATTTAAAAAAATATGCTGACTGCATGAAGTATCAGTAGGTTTATTTACTTATAGTTTAATGATTATTAGGTTAATTTACTTTTATGCACAGTAGAACCCTGGTGACGGGTACTAATTTAGTGCCGGTGTAGTGCTAAAATTGGTTACCCTGCCCAAAATGGTAATTATCGCCCACCCAATACGCGAAGCATACGCGAATGCGTCTGCACACACTCTTCCGGTCAGATTTCACGGACTATCGGACATACTACTATTTTGATGTGATTTTAATGTAAATAAATGAAAAGAGTAGTATTTAGACATGAGAATTTCATGTCGTGATATGCTTAATTAATTTAGTGCCGGGTTCCCTGTGTAATGGAGTTCTACTTTACGCATATTATGATTTTGATTTATTCAAAGGCTGGACAACAAACTTATGGTCGTTTCTTGATAACAATGTCGCAGAGATGAAGCAGAACAATGAAATCGTGTAATGTCTTGATAAAACAGGGGTTGATTTATATAGAAAAAAAAACAAAAAACAGCTTTCTTTTTGTATGTCTGGGAGTATATTGAAAAAATAATCACAGCTAAGTAGGGAATCAATGACATCAATCTATCACTAATTTTTAACTCATTCAGCCTCCATTTCCTGCATATTTTAAGGTGACTTTAGACTTTAGAGCACAAAAATAATGTGAAAAATATTAAAATCTTGTGAGGGGTGCGTACATGAAATAACGCATTCTTACAGGGCTCAATCGACTTGTGCGACTGTTTCGAAATAACCTTAAAGTGTTGGTGGCTTATTTTTACTATTAAATGCTTCTCATTAAAGTGTAAATACATTCATTATGCTAATAACTGTGACTTGTATCTGTCTATGTGCTTTTCTTGCTAAATGAGAAAAATATCGGTGTACTTCTACTAATTATTGACTGGGTGAAAATTGGGTTGTTTTATAAAAGAATATAACTGCATAAAATACTAATATGGTAATGTACGGCGAGAACAGACAAGATACACATGAAGACAAAATGCACGGACTATTACTATGTTTACACATTCAACATGCATTATACGCCTACAAGACACTGACATGGATCGACAATTTTCACTGACCCGACGATTGTTTGTTTATGGGAACAGATTCAAGCTTTTCACTTTATACACTTATTTCAGTGAATTTTTTTCAACTATTTCAGTCAATTTTATAAACTATAAAAGAAACGTGTCTCTTTTAAAAACACTGATCTGACGGCCAGAATGAATTGTCAATAATCAGTGTAGACGTAAGATACCATCGTACGGAAACTCAAGGGTGCCGCTGTAGGCAGAACCAGCCAGGCCGCGGGTCACGGGCAGTCCAACAGATCTCGCGTGCCAGTAATGACCAATGGCCATCAGCAGGCCAATAAAATCGGGCCGGTGAAGTGCGTACATCAAAAAGTATGCCACTGAACTTCACCGATCTGACAAATTCATCTGCCACAATCATATCGGCAAATACCAGCATGTCAACGTCTTCTAGGCTTTTGATACTCACTAGTACAGAACACGATACTTTGATGTGGAAACTCAAAACAAAACACACTAGACTGTGACGCTCTACAATAAGTCATGATGCAGACAGTGCCATGCAGCTTTCAACACAGGACGATACAAGTGCCTAGTCTTATAATACGGTCAGTACCCACTCCCACAACTACAGGTACTTGTCTCTGTGTGTTTTTAACCCTTTCGATGAGCTTTGAACAATGCAGGCACTTTGCAGGTACTTTTGGCTGTAACCATTGTAACATCATTCTCTGGCTAATTTGACTTACATCAATATTAACATGGTGACATTATACCATAATTCATTAGTAATCAATTAATACATATTTTTACATAGGCTTGGAATATATTGAATGATTTGTATTATTTCATTGAAAATTGGTAATTACTGCCTGTGAATACCTGCAGGCATCATGGCATACTATGTCTAGGAGTGCCTCCAGGCATCATAGCGTACTATGCCTGGGAATGCCTGCAGGCATCATAGCGTACTATGCCTGGGAATGCCTCCAGGCATCATAGCATACTATTCCAGGGAATGCCTGCAGGCATCACAGCGTACTATGCCTGGTAATGCCTCAAGGCATCATGGCATACTATTCCTGGGAATGCCTGCAGGCATCATGGCATACTATGTCTAGGAGTGCCTCCAGGCATCATAGCGTACTATGCCTGGGAATGCCTCAAGGCATCATGGCATACTATTCCTGGGAATGCCTGCAGGCATCATGGCATACTATGTCTAGGAGTACCTCAAAGCATCATAGTGTACTATGCCTGGGAATGCCTCCAGGCATCATAGCGTACTATGCCTGGGAATGCCTCCAGGCATCATAGCATACTATTCCAGGGAATGCCTGCAGGCATCACAGCGTACTATGCCTGGGAATGCCTCAAGGCATCATGGCATACTATGCCTGGGAATGCCTGCAGGCATCATAGCGTACTATGCCTGGGAATGCCTCAAGGCATCATGGCATACTATGCCAGGGAATGCCTGCAGGCATCATAGCATACTATGCCTGGGAATGCCTCAAGGCATCATGGCATACTATTCCTGGGAATGCCTCCAGGCATCACAGCGTACTATGCCTGGGAATGCCTCAAGGCATCATGGCATACTATGCCTGGGAATGCCTCAAGGCATCATAGCGTACTATGCCTGGGAATGCCTCCAGGCATCATGGCATACTATTCCTGGGAATGCCTGCAGGCATCATAGCATATCGAAAGGGTTAATCAACGAGGTTTTTAATTGTAGGACTAGACTTGATCTTAGGGCGCTATGGTTATGTTTACGACAGAGGTTTAAGGTTATTGTGTCGTTTAGAGGCATGCATTTAATGTTCATTTTCGGGTCTCAGTTTTCACTTAGTGGGAGATGGAGCAGCAGCCCTACTCGCTGTGTGACCTCAGGGTGAATACCGCTACCTCACGGGTAATGTGAGAAGGGTCATGGGGTATGGGGTGAGAGGGTGAGAGGGTATGGGGTGATTGGGTTTGGGGTGAGGGGGTATGGGGTGAGGGGGTATGGGGTGAGGCGGTATGGGATGAGGGGGTATGAGGTGAGACGGTATGGAGTGAGGCATATGGGGTGAGGCGGTATGGGATGAGGGGGTATGGGGTGAGAGGGTATGGAGTGAGGCATATGGGGTGAGGCGGTATGGGATGAGGGGATATGAGGTGAGACGGTATGGAGTGAGGCATATGGGGTGAGGCGGTATGGGATGAGGGGGTATGGGGTGAGAGGGTATGGGGTGAAAGGTAATGGTTTACAAGGTATAGGGTAATGAGGTGAGGGGGTAATGAGGTGAGGGGTAATGGGGTAACTGGGTACAAGGTGAGGGGTATGGGGTGAAGGGTAATGGGGTAGGAGGTGAGGGGTATGGGGTAGGAGATAATGGGGTACAAGGAGAGGGGTAATGGGGTGAGGGGGTATGGGGTGAGGGATAATGGGGTAAGGGGTATGGGGTGTTACAGGCTGATGGGGTATGGGGAGATCGGTCACAGCGAGAGGCAGGTTCATGGTGACCGCGTACTGGTGGGGAGTGACTCACCGAAGCCCTGCGGGTTGGGTGGGATCTGAGCCCCCTGCGACACGATGTCCTCTCCCAGCCTGCTCAGGTCAGCCGAGTAACGCTTCAGTGGGTCGATGGGAGTACTCGACCGAGACGACTTGTCCAGGAGGCTTTCCCGGCTGGCTGCTAGAGAGGCGGGGGCGCTCGTTCGGCGGTGGTCACCCTCCTGGGTAAATAATCATCAAGAGAACCAATATTAATGCCAAGAACCAGTATTCAAATTGGTCTATATTGTGTTGAAATTGGGACCAATCAGATTGTAGCTTACTTAGATTATGACAACATACAAGTTGAACTTAATCAAAACAACCTTTGTAAATGGGATGTGAACCAATTTGATCATTATTTGTAAGTATATACCAACAGGGAAACAAGTAATAGGTAAAACATTTTTTATTTACTCTGTGAAGATGCTTAAAGCTTCGGTTCTTCACTTAAGGCTTCCTCACTTTGTAATCTCAGAATCCTTTCACCAAGACCCAAGGGACGATGTGGGGCAACTTTATAACATTTATGGGCCACCTTCTGGATGGCTCATACTGTCTTAGTGAACAGACTTGAATATCATCAAAGGATAACCCTTGTACGAGGTACAGAAAAAGGTTTTCAGGTACGAACCTAGATTATTAAACAAGCCCGTTTTTCTGTACTGCATTATTAAACAGGTCCCTGTTTCTCTGTACTGCATTATCAAACAGGCCCCTGTTTGCCTGTACTGCATTATTAAACAGGCCCCTGTTTCTCTGTACTGCATTATTAAACAGGCCCCTGTTTCTCTGTACTGCATTATTAAACAGGCCCCTGTTTCTCTGTACTGCATTATTAAACAGGCCCCTGTTTGCCTGTACTGCATTATTAAACAGGCCCCTGTTTGCCTGTACTGCATTATTAAACAGGCCCCTGTTTCTCTGTACTGCATTATTAAACAGGCCCCTGTTTCTCTGTACTGCATTATTAAACAGGCCCCTGTTTGCCTGTACTGCATTATTAAACAGGCCCCTGTTTGCCTGTACTGCATTATTAAACAGGCCCCTGTTTGCCTGTACTGCATTATTAAACAGGTCCCTGTTTCTCTGTACTGCATTATTAAACAGGCCCCTGTTTCTCTGTACTGCATTATTAAACAGGCCCCTGTTTGCCTGTACTGCATTATTAAACAGGCCCCTGTTTCTCTGTACTGCATTATTAAACAGGCCCCTGTTTGCCTGTACTGCATTATTAAACAGGTCCCTGTTTCTCTGTACTGCATTATTAAACAGGCCCCTGTTTCTCTGTACTGCATTATTAAACAGGCCCCTGTTTGCCTGTACTGCATTATTAAACAGGCCCCTGTTTCTCTGTACTGCTTGTTAAACGTACCTCGACGACGAGCGGCTTGGTTTTGGGCGTGGTGGGCACGTTGATGGGCACGGCATCCCCCATCAGGTTCAGCGCCTGGCGCACCGTGTCGCGGATGGTGCTCGCGCGAGACTCAGTCGTCAACCCGCCACTACTGCCATGAGAGCGATTCGAGGCTGGCGGGGTCTCGAACACCGAGCTCTGGTCCCACGGGTGTCCTGAAACGACACAAACTTATCTCGTCACCTCACGCACGGGTATTTATAAAGCTTATAAGACATCAATCCCTGATTCTCACTGTCCCGATGGTTGGAATGAATCAGTCTCTATTAAGGATGCCAGTTTGGGTTAGGAAAAAATCCTACATGGGGACTGAGGCCAGTCTATGTATCACATAAAACACACATGGTTTAGGGGAATTCCCACCACTCTCCTAGCAGATCCTCGAGCTTATGATTGGCAGTACAGGATATCTGAATATCTGCTATGAGAGTGGGGCTTGGTGTAGTTCTGCACAATGAAGCAATCTTCAGAGAAAATCATTTAAAAAAGATTACCACAAATAATCAGTTCTGTGTTCTGTAAAATAAAGTATGTTGAGCAATCCTTTAATTTGTTTACACTTGTAAATAAACAACTATGGAATTAAAGTTTGCACAACCCATCTCCTCGACAGTGGCCAGGATAATTATTTAGAATGTTCGCCTTCTTCTGTCTGTGATGTTACTCTAATGTCCTGTCATGCTAAGTTCTTCTCTCCAACAGACTTTATAACTTATAGCTATTGCGACTGTAACACAGTGCGCCATTAAAATGTGTAATATGTGTGGAGAGTGTGGCTACGACTGGAGATTGTGGAATGTGCCTCCTATAAAGAGAGCCGCATCCCTTATCCAGTAAGGAGGAGTCGAACACCAGCCGGTTACGGGAGAGGAGCAGGCAGGGCACTGACAGCTGCCCTGTGCTGCCTCTCACAGAACCCTCTACAATGTAACACAACGAAGAAGTACAACTATTAAACATCTATATCAAACCTGGAACTTGTGTATGTACTTTGTTACACGACGTACAATTTGTCGTTTGTTACTTGGCAGCAGGTAAAAACACCGCTGGGTGAACGTTGCCTTGATACTGAATAAAAAAATAAAAATAAGGCTACTCAAAAAAAAACTTGTTTCTCATCACCAAGCCATGAAAAACATGACGAGGGCGCTTTTTTTTTTTTTTTTTTTTTTTTTTGCTATATCAGAGAGGGCAGACATACAGTAAAACCCCGCATAAGCGGCCACCCTCCGATCCAGGCCAAAGTGGCTGCTTACGCGGGGTGTCTACTTACGCGGGGTTTCCAGATTTTTACTGGCTCTATATTTGATGCATACCTGACATCAGGAGCTTTAATTTGATACTAAATACACATACCTTTCATAATTTTTATCAAGGTTCATCTATTAAAAAAACCTAAAAAAAAAAAAAAACTTCAAAAATCGTTTTTTCTGATGCGCGCGGTGATGAGAAACAAGTTGTTTTTTTTGAGTGGCCTAAAAACAATGGTGAGATTTCACAGAGTAAATAAAACAAAACGTACCGTCGTGATCTTCGCGCTGCGGATACTGCAGAGGTTCGTCGGCACCTTTGAAGAACTGCGATCAATATACAAAATAGTCCATCAATCATCAAGTACTGTTTTTTACAATTCAGTTCTAAGAAACTACCTTCAAACAACAACAAACACAGATGGGCGCTGAACCAGAACTTTATAGTAATTCAATAATATAAAGAGACGTCACAAGTTTGAGTCTGAGTTTATTTATGCCACGCGTTTTGTTGGCGCCATAATTTTACGAGTCGAAGACGAGTGACATTATGGAGCCAACAAAATGAGTGACATAAGTAAACTCAAACTCAAACGAGTGGCGTCTAGGTTTTATCCTACCCCGTTTCTACATTTTTTCAGTATTAGAAAGTAGTGGCATAAACAACGCTTTATGTCACACCCAGTGACATAAACAAATCCCATGTTAAGCCTGTGGCGTTTTTTATTAGGGTAGGATAAGAGCCAAGCATGCACTCTGATATGAAAGACTCGCCGACTGTAAATGATGTCTTCTGTAATCAAATTGTGGCCAAACCTGGCAGGATTGTAAATTCTTTTCTACATGGAGTACATGACGTGTGGAACTGACTGTATGGCAAAGTAGGCTACTTTTTTGGAAAGACTAAATACTCAGATATATTTACAAATTAAGAACACGAGGCACGTACCCTTTTTAACACAGCCGATGTAATACAAGCCGCAAAAAACCAGATATATTTACAATGCTATGTGAAGTGATAAAACAGGTGATAACAAATGTAAACCCCCATGTTGGGAAGTGCAACCACAACGGTATTCATAGCGATATACTCTAAAAGTAAAATAGAGTTTTTAAAAGCAAAAAAAACCAATACAATATGAACGAGGCTGAATTAAATCTAACTCCAGCTAGAGGATACCTTGAAATGGAAAAGTAACTTTCTCCACCGTCGCCGTTTCCATGGCGCACTTACTGGTTATGACGTCATGATTGATGATGTTACCAGGAACTCCCGTGTCTCCCGGGAAATGGGAAGTGGGAAAACTATCAACAGATTTGTGAGGTTACTGACGTTAGGTCCAGATGGACCGAAGTCCAGATGGATCAAAAGAGGGGCTGGGGGATCTCCGAGTCAGAGTTATGTCAAAGGTTTCGCTGCAAAACAGCTCATCAGGCATCATTAAAGGAAAGAATATAAAATATGCATCAAACATCCAGATTATGTTTGTTTGGGTAGTTTAACCTACAATTCGTTCAATTAGACTTAAAAACACATATAAAAGTATTTTGTCCCGGTTACGAAATCAAGGCCCAGAGAAAGGATTTATATGATTTTGAATCATGCCATTCATGACGGAGGGATTCTGAGTGAGGGACAACCCGGTATAAAAAAATAAAATAAAAAAACACAAAAGAAGCTCACCTGAAAGAGATGCGTCATGATGCGCACCACTTCTGCCATGGAGGGTCGCTCCACGGGGTTCGCTGACCAGCACCTTGACGACAAGTCACAGCGTTACTCAAAACTAACTCTGAACCAAAGTCACCATTCATTTAAACTCCACGGAGTTCGCTGACCAGCACCTTGACGATAAGTCACAGCGTTACTCAAAACTAACTCTGAACCAAAGTCATCATTCATTTAAACTCCACGGAGTTCGCTGACCAGCACCTTGACGATAAGTCACAGCGTTACTCAAACCTAACTCTGAACCAAAGTCATCATTCATTTAAACTCCACAGGGTTCGCTGACCAGCACCTTGACGATAAGTCACAGCGTTACTCAAAACTAACTCTGAACCAAAGTCATCATTCATTTAAACTCCATGGAGTTCGCTGACCAGCACCTTGACGATAAGTCACAGCGTTACTCAAAACTAACTCTGAACCAAAGTCATCATTCATTTAAACTCCACGGAGTTCGCTGACCAGCACCTTGACGATAAGTCACAGTGTTACTCAAAACTAACTCTGAACCAAAGTCATCATTCATTTAAACTCCACGGGGTTCGCTGACCAGCACCTTGATTGACGATAAGTCACAGCGTTACTCAAAACTAACTCTGAACCAAAGTCATCATTCATTTAAACTCCACGGGGTTCGCTGACCAGCACCTTGATTGACGATAAGTCACAGCGTTACTCAAAACTAACTCTGAACCAAAGTCATCATTCATTTAAACTCCACGGGGTTCGCTGACCAGCACCTTGACGATAAGTCACAGCGTTACTCAAAACTAACTCTGAACCAAAGTCATCATTCATTTAAACTCCACGGGGTTCGCTGACCAGCACCTTGATTGACGATAAGTCACAGCGTTACTCAAAACTAACTCTGAACCAAAGTCATCATTCATTTAAACTCCACTTCATGACGAATGAATATAGTTAGCCTTCTGTGTTTGCCCTCATTCCAATCAGTAAATGATAGAATTTTGAAATAAAAAAAATACATAGATAAGGGGGTCGGGTTCAATTGAATCTCACGGAAACAAGTAGAGGCAATCGAGTCCAGAGAAATACAGCAATTAATAGTTTTTTGAGAGCCAGCTTTACGGCCCCCATCCGAAATTTCATCGATGATTGTCTATGTAATTGTCCGGTAAGGATCTAAAAAAATTACTTCACTCAGCCAAAGCCTCGTAAGGTAACTTGTCTAGATCCTTACCATGAAAGTTTGAAATTTCTTCTCGCAGGGAGTTTCCCTCTAGTACTGAGGTTATTTCCTTTGTCATGGTTGTTCTCGCATACTGCATTACAAACTCGGGCCTCACCTGATAACTTTGATATTTTCACCTGGGACCAGTTCCCCTCTAGTACTTATATCTGAGGTTATATTCTTTAATTATCACAATGCCAGGTTTGTGTAACGAAGCCGGGCCTTATTTTTTTTATTTAACACAATGCCATGTTTGTGTTACAAAGCCGGGTCTAATTTCTTTTATTTAACACAATGCCATGTTTGTGTTACAAAGCCGGGCCTTATTTCTTTTATTTAACACAATGTCATGTTTGTGTTACAAAGCCGGGTCTAATTTCTTTTATTTAACACAATGCCATGTTTGTGTTACAAAGCCGGGCCTTATTTCTTTTATTTAACACAATGCCATGTTTGTGTTACAAAGCAGGGCCTTATTTCTTTTATTTAACACAATGACATGTTTGTATTACGAAGCCGGGCCTTATTTCTTTTATTTAACACAATGCCATGTTTGTGTTACAAAGCCGGGCCTTATTTCCTTTATTTAACACAATGACATGTTTGTATTACAAAGCCGGGCCTTATTTCTTTTATTTAACACAATGACATGTTTGTATTACGAAGCCAGGCCTTATTTCTTTTATTTAACACAATGCAATGTTTGTGTTACAAAGCCGGGCCTTATTTCCTTTATTTAACACAATGACATGTTTGTATTACAAAGCCGGGCCTTATTTCTTTTATTTAACACAATGCCATGTTTGTGTTACAAAGCAGGGCCTTATTTCTTTGATTTAACACAATGCCATGTTTGTATTATGAAGCCGGGCCTTATTTCTTTTATTCAACACAATGCCATGTTTGTGTTACAAAGCCGGGCCTTATTTCTTTTATTTAACACAATGCCACGTTTGTATTACGAAGGCGGGCCTTATTTCTTTTATTCAACACAATGCCATGTTTGTATTACGAAGGCGGGCCTTATTTCTTTTATTCAACACAATGCCATGTTTGTGTTACAAAGCCGGGCCTTATTTCTTTTATTTAACACAATGCCACGTTTGTATTACAAAGCCGGGCCTTATTTCTTTTATTTAACACAATGTCATGTTTGTGTTACAAAGCCGGGCCTTATTTCTTTTATTTAACACAATGCCATGTTTGTGTTACAAAGCCGGGCCTTATTTCTTTTGTTGAACACAATGCCATGTTTGTGTTACAAAGCCGGGTCTTATTTCTTTTTATTTAACACAATGCCATGCTTGTATTACAAAGCCGGGTCTTATTTCTTTTATTTAACACAATGTCATGTTTGTGTTACAAAGCCGGGCCTTATTTCTTTTATTTAACACAATGTCATGTTTGTATTATGAAGCCGGGCCTTATTTCTTTTGTTTAACACAATGCCATGTTTGTGTTACAAAGCCGGGTCTTATTTCTTTTATTTAACACAATGCCATGTTTGTGTAACGAAGCCGGGCCTCACCTTGTCATGAGAATCTCCAGCGGCTTGGGGCAGTCCCTGACGAGTGGCGGTCTCTTACCTGAATCACGAACAAGACACACATGAGAGACAAGCTGCAACGTGGCACTTTACTGTAGGGCACATAGCTAGTGTAACTTCCCCGTATATCAAGGGATTAATCGTTACAGCTGATAATCGACATGTTTCTCTTAATTTCGCTCATATTATTTAGGTGTCATCTTACAATGATATCACTTAAAATATAGCATTAAGAAAGACAAACATTGTTCAAATGTAAGAGTGGGTTTGAACGAGGCGTAAGGTCCAAGTAAAAAAAATAAAAAAATTGTTTAAATGTAACTTTAGATAATATGATCATTTAAAGCAAAAAATGGTGAAAACTCGGCCTAAAAATTGATAGCCTTGTCGAACGTTTGTTTGTTTATTTAAACGTCTAATTTGTTCAATTAGACTTTTGTCGAACGTGCCTCTCACTCTCCTTACACAGTTCTAGTATCTACTGACCACAGCCATGGACTGGTTTCAATCCATGTTTTTTTCAATGGTTTTGCTGCCTTAGGGAGACCGCGAAACCACTGAGAATGTGTCCGGGCTGGCAGTGAGGGGAGACCGAGGGTCTGTGGGCGGGCTCGGTGAGTTGGGATTCAGGGGTTCTTGTTGGTTTGTGTAGTTTTAGGTCTCGGTAGGCTAGTTACATCCTTTTGAGACTGACTCAGAAAAGGCGAACTCAAGTCTTTCAGAGGTAAGTGGAAAAGTGTCGTGGGGGAATCGTGGGCTGTGGCTGAGTTGGGTATTTTAGCAGTTTCTATAGACCCTATTGAGGTATCCCGTAATTCAGTCTGTTGACCAAGTTCCGGGTTTCGCTGGTTACCGACGTAGTATGGTGATAGACCCCTTACTCGTAACCCAGAATTAATGCAGTTTAACGGTTTTCAGACATCCTCAAATTGAAATTCTGATGCCAGAAATGTAATTTTCAGCTATTTCTACATGGGAATCAGAAATTATATTCAGTTTCTCCAATTATAAATCAGCAAACTGTGATTCATTTTATCGTAGTGTGCCAAGTCTATCGGGAGCGGAACTTTGCTTTACCCGGGGCGATAATCGGGAGTTTAGTAACCTCTGGAGGCTCTATGTCAATACGAAACAAAGAAAAACAATTTATTATTCTGGAAATGAAAACTGGAATTTCAACGGAAACATTGAAAACTGGCCTCCGTGTATACCAGGAGATTAATTATCAAAAAAACTCGCCAAATTTACTGGAGGCAGAACTAGCAATCACTCTGTGCCCTATATTACCAATGACCATCCCTTTTTTTTTTTTTTTAAAGAATTTTATTTAGACTGGCCATTGCTCAGTTGAGAATGTGTCGACTGGTTTCAATGCATGACCAGTTTGCATTTACAATGATTTCCAATTTGTTATTTTATAAGTTGTATAATAACAGGATAATAAGATCATACAGTGATAATAGTAAAGGATAATATGATAATACAGTGATAATATGATAATACAGTGATAATAGTAAATAACGAGTCAGTGATGCAAAAAAGTAGAGTTCAGGTTTGTCGAATATAGACCCTGGGCCAGAAATCAATCATGAAAACTCATCCTCTGTTGAACAATCAATGGATTAAGGTACACACAATTTTAGTTTCATTTTCAATAGACATGTAAAGGTAGTATATGATTCAGTAAGTCTCAAGTTCACCGGTAAGGCAGGGCCATTGTAATTGAGAGAGTTCTTATACATCGTAAGTTTAGGCAGTGTTTGCTTGAAGATGGGGCCTATGCTTGATCTCGTTGACCTAGTTGTGGTTTGAAGTAATGCTTGATTTGTCAAATTCCTATACATATAATCAACAATATGCGATTCTCTTGTGTCTTTGAGGTACGGGAGTTGTCCGGTTCTGTGTAGGATATCACGTGGTGTCATGGGGTGCAAGCGGTATACAGTCCTTAGGCCCTTGGTTGGGGATCTCCCTGATAGCGTTAATCAATTTAAACCAGGGCGTTTATAAGGGTTTACAGAGGGACTATTCCCCATCATAGCCAATCATATGGCTGGAAAAATTCAGAGTGAAGAAACTTGCTGAGATGCGCATCGTTGTTTTTTTTTTTGTTTTTTTTTAAAGAGTGCAGTCTAGTATAGCCTCGTCCTAAATTATATACACATTCTCAACCTTTTAGCTGAAAGTTTAGGTTGAATAGAGCCACTCTCTATATCAATGAGGGTCACCAACCCATAGTGAATATTCTAAAGTGATATATAATTGTTTTTGGAGTAATTAGATAAATGGTTTTACTTACCGTTGTGGACAGCCCACATGATTCTGAAGGCCGGTCCACCGATCTCGTCAAACGGCTTTCGGCGGGTGATCACTTCCCAGATAATGATGCCCCAACTGAACACGTCACACTTCTCACTGTAGTTACTCCCTTATAAAAACAACAATAAAACTGTCAATAAATCATTCCCGTTATCTCACCACTAGTATTATTATCACTTCCCCGAGAATGATGCCCCAACTGAACACGTCACACTTCTCACTGTAGTTACTCCCTTATAAAAAACAATAAAACTGTCAATAAATCATTCCCGTTATCTCACCGCTAGTATTATTATCACTTTCCAGAGAATGATGCTCCAACTAAACACGTCACACTTCTCACTGTAGTTACTCCCTTATAAAAAACAATAATAAAACTGTCAATAAATCATTCCCGTTATCTCACCACTAGTATTATTATCACTTCCCAGAGAATGATGCCCCAACTAAACACGTCACACTTCTCACTGTAGTTACTCCCTTATAAAAAACAATAAAACTGTCAATAAATCATTCACGTTATCTCACCACTAGGATTATTATCACTTCCCAGAGAATGATGCCCCAACTAAACACGTCACACTTCTCACTGTAGTTACTCCCTTATAAAAAACAATAAAACTGTCAATAAATCATTCCCGTTATCTCACCACTAGTATTATTATCACTTCCCAGAGAATGATGCCCCAACTAAACACATCACACTTCTCACTGTAGTTACTCCATTATAAAAAACAACAATAAAACTGTCAATAAATCATTCACGTTATCTCACCACTAGTATTATTATCACTTCCCAGAGAATGATGCCCCAACTAAACACATCACACTTCTCACTGTAGTTACTCCATTATAAAAAACAACAATAAAACTGTCAATAAATCATTCACGTTATCTCACCACTAGTATTATTATCACTTCCCAGAGAATGATGCCCCAACTAAACACGTCACACTTCTCACTGTAGTTACTCCCTTATAAAAAACAATAAAACTGTCAATAAATCATTCACGTTATCACACCACTAGTATTATTATCACTTCCCAGAGAATGATGCCCCTACTAAACACATCACACTTCTCACTGTAGCTACTCCATTATAAAATACAACAATAAAACTGTCAATAAATCATTCACGTTATCTCACCACTAGTATTATTATCACTTCCCAGAGAATGATGCCCCAACTAAACACGTCACACTTCTCACTGTAGTTACTCCCTTATAAAAAACAATAATAAAACTGTCAATAAATCATTCACGTTATCTCACCGCTAGTATTATTATCACTTCCCAGAGAATGATGCCCCAACTAAAAACGTCACACTTCTCACTGTAGTTACTCCCTTATAAAAAACAATAATAAAACTGTCAATAAATCATTCCCGTTATCTCACCACTAGTATTATTATTACTTCCCAGAGAATGATGCCCCAACTGAACACGTCACACTTCTCACTGTAGTTACTCCCTTATAAAAAACAATAATAAAACTGTCAATAAATCATTCATGTTATCTCACCACTAGTTTTTATAATCACTTCCCAGAGAATGATGCCCCAACTAAACACGTCACACTTCTCACTGTAGTTACTCCCTTATAAAAAACAACAATAAAACTGTCAATAAATCATTCCCGTTATCTCACCACTAGTATTATTATCACTTCCCAGAGAATGATGCCCCAACTAAACACGTCACACTTCTCACTGTAGTTACTCCCTTATAAAAAACAATAAAACTGTCAATAAATCATTCACGTTATCTCACCACTAGTATTATTATCACTTCCCAGAGAATGATGCCCCAACTAAACACGTCACACTTCTCACTGTAGTTACTCCCTTATAAAAAAACAACAATAAAACTGTCAGTAAATCATTCCCGTTATTTCACCACTAGTATTATTACTTCCCAGAGAATGATGCCCCAACTAAACACGTCACACTTCTCACTGTAGTTACTCCCTTATAAAAAACAATAAAACTGTCAATAAATCATTCACGTTATCTCACCACTAGTATTATTATCACTTCCCAGAGAATGATGCCCCAACTAAACACGTCACACTTCTCACTGTAGTTACTCCCTTATAAAAAAACAACAATAAAACTGTCAGTAAATCATTCCCGTTATTTCACCACTAGTATTATTACTTCCCAGAGAATGATGCCCCAACTAAACACGTCACACTTCTTACTGTAGTTACTCCCTTATAAAAAACAACAATAAAACTGTCAATATATCATTCCCGTTATCTCACCGCTAGTATTATTATCACTTCCCAGAGAATGGTGCCCCAACTAAACATGTCACACTTCTCACTGTAGTTACTCCCTTATAAAAAACAACAATAAAACTGTCAATTAATCATTCCCGTTATCTCACCACTAGTATTATTATCACTTCCCAGAGAATGACGCCCCAACTAAACACGTCACACTTCTCACTCTAGTTACTCCCTCATAAAAAACAATAATAAAACTGTCAATAAATCATTCCCGTTATCTCACCACTAGTATTATTATCACTTCCCAGAGAATGATGCCCCAACTGAACATGTCACACTTCTCACTGTAGTTACTCCCTTATAAAAAACAATAAAACTGTCAATAAATCATTCATGTTATCTCACCGCTAGTATTATTGTCCCATAGGCTTTACATTGGGAACTCGTTCTCCATGCCCCTACGAGTATTGCAGTCCATTCTCCATGGTCTACATCCTGTGTGACGTACATTCTTTTAATGTGTACAGGGGTGAGATAAATACAGAAAGCAACTCGTTTTAGTCAAAGTTGTCAAACTTTTCCAACTCGTTTGAATGCTACTTGGTATTCACTAGGCTGTTGTCTCGTTCATATCACTCCACATCAAACTTATGTAGAATGACGACTTTGACCAAAACTTGTTGGTTTCTTCTTTAGTCCCTTAACTCATCAAAATAATAATTTTTGTAATACTAGTGGCATTAAATACTTTCGCTTTCAGGACTACCGGTTGAGTTCAAGAAAAAATATAGAAAAATTGTTCATGTAGAATTTACTGCTATGGTAACGGCATTTGGTTTGGAATCCACCATTCTTTCATTGGATGTATCATCACTGTTGGGATGAGGTATACCTATGTCATCATTCACAACTGAATCAATATAACATGAGCTGTCTGTGTTACCTTCGAAGACTTCGGGCGCCATCCAGGCCGCGCTGCCCTTGTTGTTGGTCATGTGGGTGTGCGCGTCGCAGGCGGTGCCGAAGTCGCAGATCTTCAGTCGCGTGCCTCCAGCGATCAGAAGTAGACTGAAGAAATCAACTCAAACAGTCATCACATGCAAACAAAAATGACTTATATGATGATTATCAAATTGAAAAACACAAATGACAGACGTGGCAGTGGCTGTTCGTTAAAGAGAGAAAAAAAGAAATGAATATTTATTTTTTTTAAATGGAAAGAAGATACATCAATTTCCGTTGCTGTAAGTTATAAAAGTAAACATTTGTTCCATGGTGAATTTGTGTGCCTCAAAGAGACCAATGGAAAACATGAGACTCAATGATTATTATCTTTGATTTACTTTAGGAGAAATATATTCTAATGGAAAAGTGGGAAGTTGCCATCTCTGTAAGTGCGACTTACTTGGGGGGTTTGAGGTCCCGGTGAATGAGCGCCTTCGGCTCGATACCGTGGAGGTAGGCCACGCCCTGCGCGCACTGGAGACACCAGCTCATGGCGTGGGCCGCTGTGTAGGCCGGCTGGGGACCCTCTCCATGCAACACTAAACCACGAATAGAATGGAGTTATTCTAGTATGTGAATAGGACGAGTCTGAGATGTAAACGTTTAATAATCTGTACACACCAGCTCATGGCGTGGGCCGCTGTGTAGGCCGGCTGGGGACCCTCTCCGTGCAACACTAAACAACGAATAGAATGGAGTTATACTGTTATGTGAATAGGACAAGTCTGAGATGTAAACGTTTAATAATCTGTACACACCAGCTCATGGCGTGGGCCACTGTGTAGGCCGGCTGGGGACCCTCTCCGTGCAACACTAAACCACGAATAGAATGGAGTTATTCTGGTATGTGACTAGGACAAGTCTGAGATGTAAACGTTTAATAATCTGTACACACCAGCTCATGGCGTGGGCCGCTGTGTAGGCCGGCTGGGGACCCTCTCCGTGCAACACTAAACCACGAATAGAATGGATTTATTCTGGTATGTGAATAGGACAAGTCTGAGATGTAAACGTTTACCGATCTGTACACACCAGCACATGGTGTGGGCCGCTGTGTAGGCCGGCTGGGGACCCTCTCCGTGCAACACTAAACCACGATTAGAATGGATTTATTTTGGTATGTGACTAGGACAAGTCTGAGATGTAAACGTTTACCGATCTGTACACACCAGCACATGGTGTGGGCCGCTGTGTAGGCCGGCTGGGGACCCTCTCCGTGCAACACTAAACCACGAATAGAATGGATTTATACTGTTATGTGAATAGGACAAGTCTGAGATGTAAACGTTTACTGATCTGTACACACCGGCTCATGGTGTGGGCCGCTGTGTAGGCCGGCTGGGGACCCTCTCCGTGCAACACTAAACCACGAATAGAATGGAGTTATTCTGGTATGTGAACTATTAAGACAAGCCTGAGATGTAAACGTTTACCGATCTGTACACACCAGCTCATGGTGTGGGCCGCTGTGTAGGCCGGCTGGGGACCCTCTCCGTGCAACACTAAACCACGAATAGAATGGATTTATACTGTTATGTGAATAGGACAAGTCTGAGATGTAAACGTTTACTGATCTGTACACACCGGCTCATGGTGTGGGCCGCTGTGTAGGCCGGCTGGGGACCCTCTCCGTGCAACACTAAACCACGAATAGAATGGAGTTATTCTGGTATGTGAACTATTAAGACAAGCCTGAGACGTAAACGTTTACCGATCTGTACACACCAGCTCATGGTGTGGGCCGCTGTGTAGGCCGGCTGGGGACCCTCTCCGTGCAACACTAAACCACGAATAGAATGGAGTTATTCTGGTATGTGAATAGGACAAGTCTGAGATGTAAACGTTTAATAATCTGTAAACACCGGCTCATGGTGTGGGCCGCTGTGTAGGCCGGCTGGGGACCCTCTCCGTGCAACACTAAACAACGAATAGAATGGAGTTATACTGTTATGTGAATAGGACAGGTCTGTGATGTAAACGTTTACCGATCTGTAGGCATATGTGGGCTACCATCAGTGTTCAAGTTATCTTTTTTAAATTCAGTACCGTTAAATAGCAAGTCACCTTCGGCAATAAAAGAAATATTATAAAAATTTGGTACCACTTTAGAGCGAGCCACGATCGTAAATAAAAATAAAAAAAAGAATTATATAAATTTAGTACTATTAGAAAGTGAACCACCCTCGCATAAAAAAAAAACTAATACAAATTCAGCACTGTTATAGAGCGAGCCACCCTCGGAGATAAAATAATTAAAACAATTATAGAACTTTAGTAAGGTTATAGAGCGCGTCACCCTTGGCAATAAAATATTAAAAATTGGGAATTGTAGTTTTATAGAGCGTACCACCCTCTGTGATAAAATATAAAAAAATGATGAAAATTGTGTACCGTTATAGAGTGAGCCCCCCTCGGCGTACTCCATGACGAGGCAGACCGGCTGCTTGGTGCAGGCGCCATACAGGTTGACGATGTTCGGGTGTTTCACGCGTGACAGCTGAGTCAGCTCGGTGATGAAGGCCTTCTTCTCCGACTCTGTCTCGATCAGCTTCACCGCCACATCGATGTTCTTCCATCGTGCTCGGCTCACCACGCCAAACGCACCTCTGCCTACAATCTGACACAGCCAAGACGACTCAGTTAGAAAGGTAACAAGAGAAGTTGTTTGTTTGTGTAGATTTACGTCTCAGTAGGCTAGTTACGTCCTTTTGAGAATGACTCATTGGTTGACCTATCTGGTTCTTGAAAGGTATACTAACTCAAACTTTGGTCTGCTTGTAGCAGTGTGAGACTATGCCCGTTTTATAGTACTGCCTCGCTGAAGGGCTGTGCCGCAGACCATTGACACAACACTCCGCCGGTCACATTATACAGACAACGGCAAACCAGTCGCTGCAACATACCAATCAGGTCAGCAAGCTGACGAGTATGAAGCTGCTAGACACAATAGTTGAATTAAAAAAAACCTTCAAAAGTGTTTACTATGAACTAAAGTACATGAACAGAAAGAATATAATCGTTTGAAAGTACCCAATCTACTACACTGTGATGAGCAATCATATACTTATTTTACATTGTCCTTAGGGACCTGTCCTTATGTCAAATTGTGTACCGGTATTTATCTCACCCCTGGAATAAATGTCCATAGGCTTAACACTGGGAACTCGTTCTCCATGCCCCTCCAAGTATTGCAGTCCGTTCTCCATGGTCTATATCCTGTTTGTTGCCCATTCTTTTAGTGTGTACAGGGGTGAGATAAATACAGAAAGCAACTCGTTTTGGTCCAAGAAGTCATTCTCCAACTCGTTTGAATGCTATATGATATTCACTCGGCTGTCGCCTCGTTCATATCACTCCGCATCAAACTCATGGAGAATGAAGACTTTGACCAAAACTTGTTGGTTTCTTCTTTAATATGTTATGTCTGGTCACACATTGAATTCCAAACGAATGAAAATACGAGAGCTGTAGAGGAGTGGTCTGGAAACACATTAAAACCAGCCGTG
Source organism: Alentia gelatinosa (assembly GCA_950022655.1). Taxonomy (NCBI): domain Eukaryota; kingdom Metazoa; phylum Annelida; class Polychaeta; order Phyllodocida; family Polynoidae; genus Alentia; species Alentia gelatinosa. The sequence continues at coordinate 143,992,779 of OX465580.1, read as the reverse complement.
ATAGCTGAGTGCTATCCAGGATAAAGAAAAGTTAAAAAAAAAAATACAGGTCACCACCACCCGCGCCAGAATCAGCCGGTCACAATCTCCAGTCGGCGCGACACCGACTCCAGGTGTCTTTTCTTCCCCGCTTGTACCCACACAGACGCGGCGCGGCGACCGCCACAGACGCGGCCGTCTTCACCCATTACAGGCTAACCACTCGCTGCCAGGCTTCCGCACGGGGCATTAACCCAGGAGTTTTAATCATTAAAAAGGATTTATTATACATTTCTGAAGCTAAGACTTACTAAGTCTAAGAGAGCTTGAACATGCACTGACATTGACAGGATAACATAGAACCAAGGAAGTGATTTTCTGTACTATGGAATTAAGCGGTTGTGCTCTCTGACTGTCCGCTAGGCAGTCAGAGTTTCTCGGACTAGGTGATAGTAGTCGTGGGCATTATCTCAGGAAATATCTATCACAACCAGCTAATATTGATATCATTTTAATTGTCATGAGATACCTAATAAGATAGGATGGTTATTTCTATATGTCATCGCAATAGATTTTTCATTAAATCGCTGTGAAAATAAAATATTATAGTGTTTTTTACATAAACAATTCCGATGTTAAATCTCTGACAGGAAATCTTATTCATATCACAGGTATTATATATATATATATCCGCAGATAGGCCCAAGTTTCAGGTTTCTAACAATGTATTGTTTATAAAAATCGGCCGATTATTTATCATGTGAGAGCTATTTCCATCTTTCAGGTTAGAAAAACACCAGGTTTTTATCAGTACTCTGGACTGAGTGCAGAGGGCTTGCCTCGTTTTCGTTCGATCTACCTAGGCGGCCATTACAATATGGCGCCAGTGTGAAGAGGGTCTATACACAGAATTTTCTGCGCTTCCCATAGGAATTAAGAAATGAAACTTTTAGACGAGTTAGGGACATGTGTGACATATAAGCCTTTCAAATATGAAAAAAAATCGGCCGGACCGATCTGCGGTTATTACCGAAATAGAAAATGGCATGTAACTGAAGTTAAGAAAAATCGTATGGTCCGTCGCTCACGCGCGGAAAAGCAAGGCGTGCCGGCTCCGAAGCTTATCGTCCAGCATTCCCCTAGGTTGGCTTTAGGCGGGCCCTAACGTCCCGATGAGTGGGCCCTAACGTCCCGACTTTCGGGTGGTGGGCCCTTATAAACGTCTACATACCATTTAGTCAATTACATGTACTAGTTAATACTGATAGTGACGCCTACCCGACTCAAACCACCAACAATGTGGGTTCAAGACGTCCACAGAAAGGCTCAAGGCGTCCAGGCTCATAGTCGTGGGGAATTGGACGCCTTGAGCCTTTTACCGTTTGAGCCTCCTGTCAGCGCGAAAACGTGGACGCCTTGAGCCTACCCTGTGGACGCCTTGAGCCTACTCCATTTTAGTTCCGATTAGCGGGTTAGGGTTAGAAAAGGGTTGGGTAAGGGTTAGGGTTGAGTATATATGACTATAAACCAGTATTTACACTTTTCAAAGTTTTTTACATCTAGAAGCTCAAGGAAACCAAAATGGGGTAGGCTCAAGGCGTCCACGGGGTAGGCTCAAGGCGTCCACAGAAAGGCTCAAGGCGTCCAGGGCTCGAATCGTCCCGGGCTCAAGGCGTCCATGAACCGTCGTGGCGGCCCAAACAGCTACGTCCCGTATTTGGCGAGTCCGACCCTAATACTCGTGTATAGGGTCTGACTCGTCCCGTATTTGGCGAGTCCGACCCTAATACTCGTGTATAGGGTCTGACTCGTCCCGTATTTGGCGAGTCCGACCCTAATACTCGTGTATAGGGTCTGACTCGTCCCGTATTTGGCGAGTCCGACCCTAATACTCGTGTATAGGGTCTGACTCGTCCCGTATTTGGCGAGTCCGACCCTAATACTCGTGTATAGGGTCTGACTCGTCCCGTATTTGGCGAGTCCGACCCTAATACTCGTGTATAGGGTCGGACTCGTCTGACTAGGCGTCCAGGGCTCAATGTGTCTAGGGCTCAAGGCGTCCTGATGAAAATGCACCACTATTAGCGGCCAGATAAAGTTAAAATAAACTTTATAAAGATCGTCACTAGTGTCAGACTCACTGTGTCAGAGATAGGATCGAGAGACTGCGGGGTGAGGCACCATCATCTAGTACGGTGTAGTGTGCCCTGTAGTGTGACTTGTATTTGTAAACATCATCAAAACATTACAGTTTTCTCAAGGATCTACAGGCTTGCATAATACTGAATTTCGTTCTTATAAATAGGGATTCTTACCTCCCCAAACTGAAGTTCCTTAAAGTCTATTTCTTCAATGAACTCCATGATTCTTTCGCTGGTTGGTGAACGCTTTCCAGAAACAGTGGTTTGGACTCGGCTACTGGGGAACAAGCTCAGCTACCTCAACTTCCTGTATTCCGACACACTCTTCAAGCACATACTCTGTAACCTGGTATAAGCACAAGCTGTATGAAAGATCGGCTGTAAGAGTGTTGTTGTTTAGTTCAAGATCTCTGCTAGAAGAGTGCTCACTGACAACGCCCATGAAAGGAATCTCATGATTGGTTACTACGGATATTACGTTTGGAGATTTAACCGGAACTAGCAGTTTCTTGAAACAAGCCATGTCATTGGTTATTTACATTGCACATCCGGTAGCGCTTTGGGCCCTGTTTTGCCATGGTAATTATGACAACTAAAAGTTAGTACCAGAAATGGTGAGTATTCTTACCCAAGTAGATATCATTTGTATAGCTCCCCCCTCTGATGGAGGAGGTGAGGGTGGTTTTCGCGTATTGTAATTGCTTCAACTTCGTCACAATCGCAGTCGTTGCCAATCTTGTGCGTAACGTAGGCGCCTTTCGAGATCTGCGATGTGGCAGAAAATCAAAATACGAGAAAGAAATGTATCAAAACAATCACAATATACGGCAATATACATGTATATATACGATGTATTTTCATGTAGCGTTATCGTTAGGGATCAGAATAATACAGTGATATTGTATATGAGACGAAACATGGGAAAAAAACGGATTTTGCGTATGAGAATTGCCATTGTCAGTTTCAACCCTCTGGCCGCTAGTCGTTACTACAGTCAAAATACCACCTAAAATAAATCAAAGTCGTGGGTTGTGTTGATTTCTGTTGTTCTCTGTCAGATATTTCCAGCCTTACTGATTATTAAAATCATGTTGAATCCTATTCTGATAACAATAAAAATCTGTAAAGGTAAATTGTCCATATGCCTTTAATCGATCAACCAAGCGTAAATAATACTGAGACAAATGATAGGTATTTCACTTACAGTTACACTAGGTAAGATGCTCATACAGTGATACACAAGGTGTTAAGGCGAAACACCGCCGTGAGGGAATGCTAGTCAACTCGTGCCTTAGTCAACTCGTACCTTAGTCAATTCGGGTTTTTCGTCCTTTTTCTGGTCAACTCGTCCTTTTTCATTAAACATGTAGTAATCCTGGATGTATATACATAAAAATGTTCAGAACACAAATAAAGCTTTTATTCATGCCTACTACTAAGAATAAAGAGAAAATGACCAGACTGTGGGCGAACTATGTCTTAGTTCGAGGTCACCTGTGGCGGACATTCGCCCTGACGCCGGCCGCCGGGTCCCCGCTAGCGGCCGCCTATATACAGCACAGATTAGTGCAAATTTTGGATATATATATGTAGAGGTGAGGATAATCCCTGAAATCCTGAAATTCCCTGATAACTGGCAACCCTGATAGGTGTAAGACAATTGGAAAACAAAAAGGACGAGTTGACCAAAAAAGCACAAGTTGACTAAGGTACGAGTTGACTAAGGAATGAGTTGACCAGTCACCCCGTGGAATGTGAAAACGACCACCGCCGGGACACATCCATTAGCTAGGGTGGCACTTTGACTTGTCAGTTGGGTGACACTTTGACTTGTCAGTTGAGTGGTACTTTGACTTGTCAGTTGGGTGGTACTTTGACTTGTCAGTCAGGTGGCACTTTGACTTGTCAGTTGGGTGGTACTTTGACTTGTCAGTTGGGTGGTACTTTGACTTGTCAGTCGGGTGACACTTTGACTTGTCAGTTGAGTGGTACTTTGACTTGTCAGTTGGGTGGTACTTTGACTTGTCAGTCGGGTGACACTTTGACTTGTCAGTTGGGTGACACTTTGACTTGTCAGTTGAGTGGTACTTTGACTTGTCAGTTGGGTGGTACTTTGACTTGTCAGTCGGGTGGCACTTTGACTTGTCAGTTGGGTGGTACTTTGACTTGTAAGTTGGGTGGTACTTTGACTTGTCAGTCGGGTGACACTTTGACTTGTCAGTCAGGTGACACTTTGACTTGTCAGTCGGGTGGCACTTTGACTTGTCAGTCGGGTGACACTTTGACTTGTCAGTCGGGTGGCACTTTGACTTGTCAGTCGGGTGACACTTTGACTTGTCAGTCGGGTGACACTTTGACTTGTCAGTCGGGTGACACTTTGACTTGTCAGTCGGGTGACACTTTGACTTGTCAGTTGGGTGGCACTATGACTCTGGGTGGTACTTTGACTGGTAACTAGCTTGACACCGTGAATCTATTAAGATGTGAGATTGAGAGCACCTGTAATTTACTGGAATCTAGAGTGTTGCCAAGGGTCCAGCAGTAAAGCCTCTCCTTGGGGGTCCAGGGGACTTTGCCCCTGGAAATAATAAAATTTTAGGGGAGAGGGTGGAGCTACCACCTGGGGCTAACTGGAAAGATTGCGAGGCGTCCAGTAGCAGAGACCCCCTGCAGGTCCAGGGACCCCCCTCCTCTCCCCCCCCCCCCCCCCTTACTGCATGACGTCGTATATCAATCATAGTTCCTTAAATTTAATCACTAACTTTTATAAATTTGTTACGGTTAGGGTAGAATGCTGGTTTTGGGTAACGGTTATGATCACGAAGCACTTTGAAGTGTACCAGGTCAGGCCGGTTTTCACTGTTTCCATTGAAATTTATATTTTCATTTTCAGAATTATAGAAATAATCCCCCGTATAATAGTGATATACCAACTGCTAAATTATGATTCAACCACCCTGATCCCTCACTGAACCTCCCCACTGACTCATGTAAAAACTGGAGCTTCCCCTTAATTCCCCACTGTGATGTGTAAACCCTGTACTGTAATAAAAAAACATTTCAATGTTTCTTTCGGACTCCTCCTGCCACCCTAATATTAATATAATACTTTTTTTTGGTTCTATAAACTGCCATTCAAGGTAGCATCTCAAGGAGAGAAGGGCATCGCCTTGTATTGAATAATATATGGAGACATGGTTAGTGTGCCTGAATGGAATCTGTTCAGAGGTATTTTGGTCGGAAATATTCACCGAGTCAAAGAACGAGGTGAATCACTTCCGGCGAAAATATCGAGGAACAGATGGAATTCAGGTACACTTACTATGTCTCCTTATTATCACTATATACCTATAGGCGAATGTCCCACTTTTACTGCCCAGTAGCTCAAATTATGTTCGTCACTGAGTGACGAAAGAATATCCATACGTCCCTCCGTACCACGTGACCATTCATTCTACTATTTAGTGAGTTGTAAAATGGGATTTTCACTGATCTTTAGGTATATAATAATAAAGATACACAGTGAGTGTGACTGAATTCCATCTGTTCCTCGATATTTTGATAAAAAATATCGAGGAACAGATTCCATTCAGTCACACTAACTATGTCTCTGTATATCACATACCAGTAAATCATATGAAAAACGCCATTTTACAGTGGTCACGTGGTACGGAGGGACGTATGAATATTATTTCGTCACTCAGTGACGAACGGAATCTGTACCCCTGGTCAGTAAAAGTGAGACATTCGCCTGTAGGTATGTAATAGTATAATACTTGAGGTCAAAGCCAAACAGGGCGAGTTTGTTTTGGGGCGAGAAAATTCTGAGGCAACTTGATTTTAGGGCAAGTTCTCTGGTATTTAGTGATGTCTCTGATTATTACAGAACAAACCAGGCTGAGCGGATAAGGACCCCCACCATGGCAGACCTGCCCCCCGCTTACAGCGAAACGGACCCAGCGCCCCCTACCGAGGACCGTGCCCAGTCGTCACGCAATGCCCCTAGCGGAGCCTCCTCCTCGCTCTCCCAGGACTCCACCTTTGGCGTACTACGCGAAGCGGGGAAAGCACAGGAGCAGCTGGTGAGGGCGCAGGAGGCCAGCGACCGGGCCAAAAAGCAGACAAGTCAGGGCTACATCGACACTGGCGGAAACTACAAGCACATCTCTCCGTCACACAACGTCAACCCCAACCAGTTCTACCCGAGTGTCGATGCCGCGTCCCCGGAGCAACTCGAGAACCTGGCGTCTGACTCGTGGGGCGCCCCCCAGCGGCAGAACACTGTGAGCAGCACGCGGCTTGGCATCATAGCCGAAGCCTCGCCCAACGCCGAAACCGGTCAGGTACGTGTCATAATACCATAGTGTTATATACCGTAAAATGGCACATGGCAGGGCATCATAGCCGAGGCCTCGCCCAATGCTGAGACCGGTCAGGTACGTGTCGTAATACCATAGTGTTATATACCGTAAAATGGCACGCGGCTTGGCATCATAGCCGAGGCCTCGCCCAATGCTGAGACCGGTCAGGTACGTGTCGTAATACCATAGTGTTATATACCGTAAAATGGCACGCGGCTTGGCATCATAGCCGAGGCCTCGCCCAATGCCGAGACCGGTCAGGTACGTGTCGTAATACCATAGTGTTATATACCGTAAAATGGCACGCGGCTTGGCATCATAGCCGAGGCCTTGCCCAATGCCGAGACCGGTCAGGTACGTGTCATAATACCATAGTGTTATATACCGTAAAATGGCACATGGCAGGGCATCATAGCCGAGGCCTCGCCCAACCCCGAAACCAGTCAGGTACGTGTCATATTACCATAGTGATAAATACCCAACCCCGAAACCAGTCAGGTACGTGTCATATTACCCTAGTGATAAATACCCAACGCCGAGACCGGACAGGTATGTGCCCGACAGCTGCAAGAAGGCCATACTTTTTTTTTTATATTTTTTTTTTTTATCTTTATATTGTGAAGTTAGCTTAACCTGCTTTTTTATTTTCCTTATGAGAGACATGCTCATTTTGTAGCTGGTGGAGAGACTTAGTAGAAACTGAACGAGAGTTAGTGGTGTTCGTGTTTATTGTGCGACCAGCAAGTCGTATACTAGTCTAGTGCCGACCTGATTGGAGTGTGATAAACACTCACACCACTCACTCAAGTTCAGTTTAGTATTTATCCTACACCATCTCTAATAATTCATTTGTTACCCTCATGCAATAAATAACACTTTCCTGCACGCTCGCCCGAATACAGTCGGCCAATGTTAATCATATGGAGTTTTTCATTAGGGGTAGGATACAAACTGTTTACACTCTATCAGTAATGTTTATTTTGTAGCACTTTAAACCCTGTTTACACTGTATTGATGCTGTTATTTTGTAGCTGGTGGAGAGAGAGGCGTCTAAAGTTGGTGGCCGGACGAGCTCGCTGGCAGAGGATGCTCCACCTCCATACGGCGTTCACGGACCGGCTCCCTCCTCCATGTTTGACGATGGACGTCAAAACACCAACATGTCGGACCTGGGCTCCGTCTCTGACAGCATCTCGCTGCCTGCCACAGCCACACCCCCACAATCAGTAAGTCAAGGACGGCAGTAGGTCGACTTCTTGTTACTGGTCGGTCGGAGGCCAACAGAGTTGTAGCGCTCGTCAGGCACCAGCAGTGGCTTCCTCGCGGTAAAACCACTCAGCAGTGACTCATTTCGGTCCCATTCTAAAATCAATATACAGGAGGATTATACGATTTGAGAAGCAAGTTCATCGTTCCCCTAAATGCATTATACTCCGTCCGCAACTGAGTAGCTTTTAGAAGTCTTGACACAGCGAGTTTGCACAGCATTTACAAAGTTTCGATTCGGCCCATGTTAATTAGGTTAAGTGTCTCGCCAACATGGTGGATAAGCGGGGTGGGGGGGGGGGGGGGAGGGGGGCAATGTAAAAAGCAAACATGGCCCGCCTAAGACCAGAGCTGAGAAGCCTAACTCTCGCTCGAGAGTGGAGGTGTCGGGTGGAGCTACTGCATACTTAAGTATAATTCAAAAGCCATACAACAGTTCTGTAGTGGTTTTCTCCCTTGCCTTTCAAAGTTATAGAAGAAATCCTAGAATAAAGTTATCGAAGAAGTTTTTATTGAAAAAGTGACATCTTACAAACCTAATTAAGGACCAAGTTAAAAGACAACTACTAAGGCCACTCCAAAAAAAAAACTTGTTTCTCATCACCGCGCGCATCAGAAAAAAACGATTTTTTTTTTTTTTTTTTTTTTAAATAGATGAACCTTGATAGAAATTATGAAAGGTTTGTGTATTTAGTATCAAATTAAAGTTCCTGATGTCAGGGATGCATTAAATGTATAGCCAGCAAAAATCTGGAAACCCAGCGTAAGCAGCCACTTTGGCCCGGATCGGAGGGTGTCCGCTTATGCAGGGTTTTACTGTATGTCTGCCCTCTTTGATATAGCAAAAAAAAAAAAAAAAAAAAAAAAAAAAAGCGCCCTCGTCATATTTTTCATGGCTTGGTGATGAGAAACAAGTTTGGTTTTTTTAGTGGCCTAAGTTGTAACGGGTAGTGGTGTTCTCGTTTCAGCGGGAGACCGGGGACCTCTTCTCGACGGCTGTGGATGAGGAGACGCTCTCGGCTGCGCGTCGCAGACAGAAGAAACCTCGCAGTTTGTTCCAGACGGAGGACTGGGAGAAGGTGAAGCCGGTGCAGCTCACCATGACGCAAGTGATCGACACCAGGGCCACGGACCAGTGAGTTCTGCGTCCAGCCTCATATCTCATCGTCCTACCTTGTATCACATGTTTATCTCACCCCGGGTAAATTTTCTCCATAAACATAACATTGGGAACTCATATCCAACGCCCATGAAGAATTCAGGAAAAATACTCAAATGGGGATTATGTCACAAGGTTAGCCCATTAGTTAATGCAGGGATGCCAGTTTGTAGGATTTTGCCTACATGTAGGATTTTCATTCTCGTGTAAAACATATATGGAAACTTCAAGAAATTGTATTTTTTTAAATAAAAATATAGAGTCCAGCATTTCTAAATCTAATATAAAATTGATTTGTAATCTTTCAAAATATTTCAATTCAGCTACCCACAACGCACACAGTTTGAAAACCTATGAATCCCAGTGCCCCAACCTAGAGCTTCAGGATGGTAGGATTCCTGTGGGAAATGCTCCTACGGATAAGGGCAAACCAGAATGCTGACATCTGATTAGCTTAAAATGTGTCATGTGAGAATACAGTTATTGTAGCCTCACCAAGTGTAAAAAGAAATCAGAGGAATGCCTTATGAACTTGTAAAGATATTTTGCAGAATATAGAACTGATAATATGTGGTTATCTATTCTAAATGGTTTTCTTTGAAGAGTTCCCCATTTAGTGCAGAACTACACATAGACCCACTCTCAGAGCAGATATCCAGATATCATATACTACCAGTCTGTATCCAAGGATCTGCTAGGAGAGTGATGGGGATTCCCCTACAGCATGTGTGCTTTAGGTGATACATAGACTGGCCTCAGTCCCTATGTAGGATTTTTTCCTTACCCCAACTGGCATCCCTGTTAATGGGAAGGGTGAGATAAATTCAGAAACCTATTCAAGTTTACGGTCAGAACTCAATTCCATCTTCTTTGAATCGCTTGGCATTTCACGCAGGTTCACCTTGTGTTACTTCGTGATTCAAACTTGATCGGAAACGAGCTCTGACCCTAAACTTTCATAGGTTTCCTCTAAAGTATTATCCAGCGATTACAAAGTTCCCATTGAAAATTGATGGGGCCACACTACAACACTGCCCACTATCTGAGCAGAAACTAAGCATTGATTATAGATTTGAGACCCTTTGTTTAAAGCCATTGATGACGAGAAAATAGTCCCTTTGTGATGGAGATATCAAACAGTAGTACCTCGTGATATAGCCTATGGCATGGCAATTATTAGGTTTCATTTAAATACAACAAATGATGGTTTTGTGGCGGGTCTGTAAACCATCCAAGGTTCACTTTGTAATACATGGTTTGATACTTTTTCGTTCATTTGGAAACTGGTGTTATATCTAGTGTTGTAATAGACTCCCTCCCGCTCGTGTATCACTAAATGTCGACCTGTCGTCGTTTATTATGGCCGCCTGTCCACAAAACCATCGATGGTATCACAATGTTTTAATATTTTGTTGGGGACATGGTTCTTTGTTTCTTATAGTGAATAATTATGTCGATATTTATTGTCGGTTTCTTGTTTATTGTTCAAATAATGTTGATCAGGTCGATTGCACATTCGAGGGAAAATATGCTGCGACGAAAGTATGTCAAAGTTACGAGGAAAAGATCGGAAAAATTACTTTTTGCGATCCATACCAAGAAACTTTGACATACTTTCTCTGCAACTGTCCTTATTCCTATATACCTATGAGCGAACAACCTATGAATACTTGACGCTGCTGGGGGTGGAATGACTTTTGTTTACTACCCAGGTTGAAGTTACTGCCCAGGTTGATGTTTACTGCCCAGGTTGACACTTACTGCCCAGGTTGACGTTTACTGCCCAGGTTGACGTTTACTGCCCAGGTTGACGTTTACTGCCCAGGTTGACGTTTACTTCCCAGGTTGACGTTTACTGCCCAGGTTGACGTTTACTGCCCAGGTTGACGTTCAGAGACATTCGGTTTTTATCGATATTAGCCGACAATTGAAGGTATATAGGAATAGGGAAACCACGTACCAGTGGAAATAAGTCAAGGCTTGGACAAAATTACTGCCCGCGGCTATGCCTTGGGCAGTAATTTTTCCAAGCCTTACCTCGTAACTTTGACTTATTCCCACCGGAACATAGTTTCCCTCTATTCCTATATACCCTCAAATATCGATAAAAATGGATAAACTTTTACCTGCGATAGTCCAAGAAGCCATGGCCACCCTCATTGAGTGACTCCTACTGCTATGTTTTCATCCCGCCGATTTCCTGCCGGTTTCATAACAACTATGATTGTTGCTAGTCGCATCAAAGTAATTATATAGAACGTCCTGACCATGCTGTACAATTCACAGAATAAGATGATAATTTACGGTTTGTACGGAACGAGGCATTTATGCCGAGTTCCGTACAAACCGTAAATTATCATCGAGTTCTGTGACTTGTACAAGCATGGTTGGACGTTATATATTTACTATATACCCAAAATTTTTTAAAAAATCATTAATTTAATTTTTAACAACCGATATCTTAATAAACGTGTATGGCAAGGTGGTCCGTATTTTAGTGTACGGACCGGCGGTCCGTACAGTATTTTTACGTTATATGCCGAAACAGGGCGTATTTACAGTATATACGGCATGGGTATATAGTAAAGTAGTAAGAAAACGTCTGCCTGGGACGAAAACGTCACCCTCACTACATAACTCATAATTACTGTTCCCCTAGCGGTAGATGCAGCGGTATGTAACTATAGACTGTTCGCCAGTGGTTATATAGGAATAATGTTTATGTTTTATGGTATTTTGCTCTTTGAACAACTTGTTATTTAGATATTATTACGTCTACGATCTCAATATTCAGTGCACCATTCCTCACTCATATACCACGTCATAAAAAACAGGATTGACATTTCTCTCAATCAGCAACTTCTGTTTCAAATATTTCAAGTATTAAGACAAATTCAGTTTCTGATTCTGGCACGACAAGTTATCTTAGTCTCGACACTTTCTTTTCTTTTCCAATAAATTCTAAGTTGCATATAACTCTAGGATTAAAGTCGGCGCTAGGTGTCTGCAGTCAGTTTCCCCTCCTGAAAGTAAGTTCTTAGAACATAACCACAATACAAACGAGGGACTATCAGAATTACCAAATACATAGTAAAAAAATTGTCAATTTTCTTTATTATACAGTAAAACCCCGTCTAATGGACACCTTGTGTAAGCGGACACTTTTGCTCGGAACGGAAATTTTAATTTAACCCCGTGTAAGCGGTGACCCCGTGTAAGCGGTGACCCCGTGTAAGCGGTGACCCCGTGTAAGCGGACATTTATTTCGATACAAAAAAGGCTAAAACCCCGTGTAAGCGCAGACTTCCGATGGACACCATACAAAAAATAAATCAATCAGTCTTATTTATGAGTGTGTTTGAGTATTTTCATAGAAAAAACATTTTGTAGGTCATGGTTTAATATCTTCTGACCCAATTACGATATTGGAAAATGGATTTCACATCCACCATCCCCTATGTTTCCCCTACATATCGATATAAAACACTTTTATATTAGCCCACAGGAAACTTGAAAACCCCGCGTAAGCGGTCACCCCGTGTAAGCGGACACTTTGGCCCTGAACGGAGGGTGTCGGCTTACGCGGGGTTTTTTACTCAACTTGAATGGCAGCATGAGGCACTGCACCACTCTCACCAGCACGCTTCACCTCGACGCTCTCCATGTTTACACTGTCTTGTCGCACGCTCTGTCTACGTAGCTACCAGCTTGGCATGCAGCACATGCAGGGGCGGTATTATGAACGTGCCATCAACTGTTTGAACAAGGCGCTGAACCTGCGGAGTAACGAGGTGGAGTACTACGTACAGCGCGCCGAGTGCTTCCTCCAGCTCTGCGACTTCCAGTCCGCGATCCTCAACTACAAGCGATCCTGCGTCATCGACCCGGATAACTTCACCTTCTACTCGCGACTCGCCTTCATCTACTACTTTCAGGTCAGTCACAGTTTATAACCGGGCGGTTAAAGACATATCCTACAATTCACGGTGGCGCCACCTGGGGATTCTTAAATATTGTCAATCATCAGTCAAAACTGGTTTATTCTGATTCATTCTAATGCCAAATAGATAAATCTAACGTTTTGTCCAGTTTATCCAATCTAAATATTTTTTTCCTAAACAAATTTTTTTTCCCGAAACACCCACGAACGGCGGGACGGGCAGAAGTGGCGGAGAATCTTTTTTCTAGAACATAATAGGTAAAATAGGCCAATTTAAATTTGTTTGATTTACATGAAATAGAAAATATGTTTTTTTTTAATTCTTTCAAAAAACAAAGACAGACACCTATGGAATTTAAAACTGAAATGTGTAGTGCTATACAGCTACTATATTCTGGTAAAGTTTGAGGAAAATTACATGGGTTTTACTATGTGAAAAGCAACTTTAATTTTTTTTTTAAATTCTAGCATGGTGAGCCCTGTTTTTTAAGGTAGATATGTGTTCTACATAATTTAGAGATCATGATATTAAAGTTTAAATTGTTCGATAGGGTGGGGAGTTAGCTCAGAGTTTAGAGCACCAGACTTGTAACCCCAAGGTTGTAGGACTTTGTGAGTCCCACCCCCAGCAGTGGTAGATTTACTGCTACATCAAAGGTGCCCTCATACGGCAATCTGACTGCACTCAAAGGGTGCCGCTGCTGGTACGGTCAGGCCGGGTTACGGGCTGCGCGCTGAATCTGTGATGTCGCACATGCCAGTAATGACTGTCAGGTGGGCAAAGAAATCGGCTCAGTGAAGTGTGTACATCGAAAAGAATGCTACTGATTTTCACTAGTCCAACAGATTGGATTGGAAATTATAGGCAAGTTGACATCTCAAAATTTCCCAGTGTTTATGAGAAGTGTTTGTATGTTGTTGTGTTGAACAGCCTTTGATATCAGGGATATCGTATCTTTGTATGGTTTTAAAACTTGATTACATACACAATAAAGACTGGTTTCGATTATGAGTGGCCGTAATCTCTGAATAGTTGACGCCTAATAATATCCGAGCGATTAGCAAAGATATTACATTGTCAACCACGAGGAGATTGAAGACACTCGTAATTAAAATCAACCATTGTATTTATTATCCACCTAAAGGATTAATAACAAATCTATTGCAATGAAAAGTGCATGTAGTTCCAGATTACGCCAAGAAGCCACAGCACTGTCAATCATGGTGGTAATTCGGTGTATACCTACGCCAATTGTATAGTTCGCTATTTTTCCATGTTTTTAATATGCCAATCGTTTTAGGACAGTGGTTTTTGATGATAGATGAGATTATTTGGACTGATTATAATTAATTACTATTGAATGAACATTAAATAAACATTTTTTTAAGCACCTTATGATTAGATCTAATTTTGGATGGGGCTTTTTTCTGGAATTGCCTCGCAGAGATTCTTTTCCCTTGCGTAAAAAATATGTCAACTTGGAAAATATTTTCACATTTTTCAACCCCCGCTGAATTCCCTGTGATATAGAGGAGTTGTTCTTTTTTTGATGATTTAATCTGCGGTGAAAGCTTGACTTAAATCTTTCATGAAATACTTCACTTTGCTAGAATATTTTGATTTCTGTCTCTGATATTTTATATTTCTTGTCCTACCTTTCACTTGATAGGGACAGTGCCTGTTCGATCAAAGATTGTTCCCTGAAGCTCTGGAGTCTTTTTCACGGGCCGCCGAAATGAGACCAGAAGTCATCGGATACCACACACGCAGGTAGGCCTAAGTCATCTAATATGCATACATGTAAGCCTAAGTCATCTAATATGCATACATGTAGGCCTAAATCATCTCACATACATACATGTAGGCCTAAATCATCTCACATACATACATGTAGGCCTAAATCGTCTGACATTCATGCATGTAGGCCTAAATCGGCTCACATACATACATGTAGGCCTAAATCATCTCATATACATATGTAGGGGTCAGGGTAGTCGAGCAGCGTTGTTTTCACTTTACGCTAGATGGCGCGAGTGCCGATCCCTGCTGTGCAGTGAGGCCAGCGGACCCGTGTATGCAAATACTATGGGGTCGCCCGTATTACATAACTCAGTCAGTATATAAGGACTGAGTCCGCAACAGGATGGGAAGTCTTCTCGTGGTGATTCTCAGTTGAGTGAATGCCTTGAGCCTCAAAGTTGGTAAAGTTTGTTTGGGACCTTTCAACGTGGAAGAGACCCGAATCTTTTCCCGCGCTAGTTGGAGCCCCGCAGCATCAACACTGTAACTTGGAGATACAATAAAGTGCTTGTATCTAAATAGTCTGGAGTCTGGTCTTGTGTTCGTAGTTAAGCGTTGGTTGTAGATCCCGCATCTCCCTACCTTTCTAAAGACTTGATCCGAACCCACCCGTACTGAGGCGTTAGCACGGGGTAGTGACTATTGTCTCAGCCACTGGTTGACTGCCATTTCACGGAAAAGTGGTCACACACTTTCAGTGACCAGTGGTCCGCTACACATGTATACATGGAGTCCTAAATCATCCCATATACATACATCTAGGCCTAAATTATATCACACAGAGGTAGACCTAAATCACCCCATGTCTAAACCTAAATTATTTCGCATACATCTCACATACATACAAGTAAACCTAAATCCACCCATATACATGCAGGTAGGCCTAAATCATTCTACAAATATGCCGGTTAGTTATAGAAGTTAGTGGGAAGTTATAGGGACTAGTGATCTCGGTGTAAGGGAGTAACAATGAGATAGCCTTCTAAACAACTCATCATCTCGTCTTGTTCCATCTACATGCCGCCCTGTTTTCTAGTATACTGTTGTTTAGTCAGTATCTTTCAGAAAAGTTCTAAGCTCAACAAGCAGAAAAGTAACAATTTTATGTAAAATTATTCCAATGCTACCACTTCAACGAAGAAGGGGGGAGGGAAAGGAGGAAAAAACGAAAATCAAATATTGATTTTTATTACCGTTTTAAAAAAATGCTACAATCTCTTGTTAGTATTGCCTGTGAAATATCTATACTCATCTGTGTATTGATTATATGAAGTAATGCATAAAGATGAAGTGAATATGATAATGATCAATTTTCACATTAAGTTATTGTGTTGTGGTTTTCTAGCATCGCGTGCCTGGCAGCCTTACAGCGACACGGAGAGTGCTTGGCGCTGGTCAACAAAAGGCTGGAGACGGAGGCTGACAACGCTGACCTTTATGTGATGCGGGCACGCCTACACGAACTCTTCAGAAACGTCAGTTATTTATTTAACTTAGTTTCTCTCCGTTAGTGTGACGGTGATTTCTGTGTGATGCGGGCACGCCTACACGAACTCTTCAGAAATGTCAGTTATTTATTTACCTTAGTCTCCGTTAGTGTGACGGTGATTTCTGTGTGATGCGGGCACGCCTACACGAACTCTTCAGAAATGTCAGTTATTTATTTACCTTAGTCTCCGTTAGTGTAACGCTGCTTTCTGTGTGATGCGGGCACGCCTACACGAACTCTTCAGAAATGTCAGTTATTTATTCAACTTAGTCTCCCTTAGTTTAAAGGCCCGCGTCCACCAGAGCCGACACGCCTCCCGACACGGCCCGACACGCCCTCTGCGACACAAATCTTGTACATCGCCGACGTATTTTTTTGGTTGATCACGGTTCTACGACAAGAGTCTACAACACACCCTGACACACACCGACACGCCCCGACAAACAGGGGCGTGTCGGGAGCCTTCCCACACACTGCGACAAGATCAAACATGTTCGATATTTCCTACGACACAGACCGTGTCGCAGCGTGTTGCAGCGTGTTTTTACACATTTACACAGGAGAACTAGAATGTTTTCACTTTATTAGGGCTGTCCGATAGTGTCATTGGGTCTGGGATATACTCATATAATTTTTTAGGCTCTAAAAACTCATTTTGATGTCAAATATAGGAATAATTGATCTGAGATATCTAGACCCTATCAAAAATTACCATATTTACAGTACATAAGGTCCTTTATATCTGCTATCTAATTCCAAAATTTCATAGATTTCTGTTGACCACGCTATGTGAGCAGGAGTCTGTACATGAATAGTCTAACGTTTGTCGATGACATCATTTTACATTCTGACCACGCTATGTGAGCAGGATTCTGTGCATGAATAGTCTAACGTTTGTCGATGACATCATTTTACATTCATACCATGCTATGTGAGCAGGATTCTGTGCATGATTAGTCTACCGTTTGTCGATGACATCATTTTACATTCTGACCACGCTATGTGAGCAGGATTCTGTGCATGAATAGTCTAACGTTTGTCGATGATGTCATTTTACATTCAGACCATGCTATGTGAGTAGGATTCTGTACATGATTAGTCTAACGTTTGTCGATGATGTCATTTTACATTCAGACCATGCTATGTGAGCAGGATTCTGTACATGAATAGTCTAACGTTTGTCGATGATGTCATTTTACATTCAGACCATGCTATGTGAGTAGGATTCTGTACATGATTAGTCTAACGTTTGTCGATGATGTCATTTTACATTCAGACCAAGCTATGTGAGCAGGATTCTGTGCATGAATAGTCTAACGTTTGTTGATGATGTCATTTTACATTCAGACCACGCTATGTGAGCAGGATTCTGTACATGATTAGTCTAACGTTTGTCGATGATGTCATTTTACATTCTGACCACGCTATGTGAGCAGGATTCTGTACATGAATAGTCTAACGTTTGTCGATGATGTCATTTTACATTCAGACCACGCTATGTGAGCAGGATTCTGTACATGAATAGTCTGACGTTTGTCGATGATGTCATTTTACATTCAGACCACGCTATGTGAGCAGGATTCTGTACATGAATAGTCTGACGTTTGTCGATGATGTCATTTTACATTCTGACCACGCTATGTGAGCAGGAGTCTGATGTATATGGATAGTCTACAGATTGTTGATGATGTCATTTTACACGCAGACCACGCTGTGCTACTACGATGTGAAGGATGCGCTGTCGCTGGAGCCCGGCCACGCTGAGGCGGTTTCTCTGATGATGAAACTGGAGCTGAAGGCGCGAGACATGAAGCAACAAGCCATGCACCTCAACCTGCTAAATCGACATCGTGACGCGCTGCAGAAAATCACCCTGGCCATCGAGACAAACCCCGCAGTCGCAGAATTCCATGTGCTCAGGTACACCATTGTTATAGCCAAACAAACAAATCCAACTATTTTGTTGCATAATGACACTTTCTTCAAGACCCTACAAGGGCTACATTTGATCATTTATCTGTGACCTCCCTAATGACTAGCTCGCTAATGGTGTTTTTATGGGTTTTTCACAGAGGAGCCTTAAACCGACGTCTGGGTGACTTTAATGCAGCCATCGACGATTATCTGCTGGCCTTGGACAAAACCGACCACAACGAAGAGAGTGAAGTCTACCTCGAGGCACAGCGACAACTGCTGCTGACCTACAACGACTTCGCGGTGGAGTGTTTCACGAAGGGTTTCTACGAAGAGGCCATCATTCTCCTCAACAAGGCCATCAAGGGCGAGAAGCGCGAGAAGGGTCTCTACATCAACCGAGGGGGTGAGTTTTATCGACCCGACATCCGTACTATGTCTATCTCAGGTCTCTTCCTCCACAGAGGGGCGGGGAGTTAGCTCAGTGGTTAGAGCACCGGACTTGTAACCCCAAGGTTGTAGGACTTTGTGGGTTCGAGTCCCACCCCCAGCAGTGGTAGATTTACTGCTATATCAAAGGCCATCCTTCTCATACCATGTCTATGTGGTGTGGGAAGTAAAAGAACTCTCACCTCGGTAAATGTGTAGGGGTGAGATTTCTACCTGAATTCATCACATAGATTCGATCACCACCCTAGTGGTGTAAAAGAACCTTGAGAAAGTCTGGAAAGGACCTATAATGGTTGACTGGACGTAAAATCAAACTGACAAACAAACAATCTTCCTCCATAGGTTTAATATTAGGAATTTATACTCCATGGCCATGAAGGTATTGTACCCATTACTCAATGGCTAATTGGGTGAGGCATTCTATTGATTAATAATGTTTCTGATCATGTGTACAGAATGAAGCTGAGTGAATTACGTAGCAGTCAATTTGGTGTGTAGCCATCTTTCTCCATGTGGTGTGGGAAATAAAAGAATTCTCACCTTTGTAAATGAGTAGGGGTGAGATTGAGCTAAATCAGGGATGCCAGTTTTCAATGTTTCCATTGAAATTAATGTTTTCATTTTCAGGATAAAAAAATTAAATTTTTCCTTGAGTAATATTGACATACCAACTGCTAAATTACCCAATTCAGCCACAGCCCATAATTCCACATTGAACCTCCCCACTGACCCATGTAAAGTTTTGAGGTTTCCCTTGATCCTTTGATTCCCCACTGTAATGTGTATGCAATGCAGACACCCTATATTGCAATAAAAAACATTTCAATGTTTTTCTGACCCCACCTGGCATCCCTGCTAAATTCATCTCATAGATTCGATCACGACCCTTATGGTGTAAAAGAACCTTGAGAAAGTCTGGTAAGAACTTGTAATGGTTAACTGGATGTAAAGACAAATGCTGGTAGTTTGGTGATTTCTAAATTCTATTGAGTTTTGCACATAACTCCAGATAATGTAAGTTCCATATATAAGTAAATAGAAAATGCAAAAAAATGGCATGTCACCATGCTAACTTCTATGGGAGGGCCATCTGAAAATGTAAGTGCTTCACTATTGGTGTCTGTGGGAAACTGCAATAGTTTGACTTTGTGGCTAGATGACACTGATGTTCTATTGCTATCTTCAAATAATTCTGGATTCTGATAGTTGGGAACATATACAAATGAGAAATGCTAAAAGAATACTATGTCACCATGCTTACTTCTATGGGAAGGCCATCTGAAATGATAAGTGCTTCACTATTGGTGTCTATGGGAAACGGCTACATTTTCATGAAACCAGATGGCAGCACCAGTGTAAACTGAGTAGAAACATGGGGAGCAGCGATACCTGTCTTTAAATCAAACTAACCAACAAGCCCTAGCCTAAGAAGACTGGTCCTATTCCTACTATAACATCAAAAGTAGGGACCTGCTGATAAACTAAATACTCCTTTATTAAACCATTAATGTTAGATAAATAACCATGAATGTTACATGAATTATCATTTAATCTTTCATGTTAATTGTCTGTATTGCAGACTGCTTCTTCCGACAAGGCCATCTGCAGTTTGCGCTCGCTGACTACCATCAGGCACTAGAGATGGACGCCGCAGATGACAATGTCAGATCCCGCATCGCCATCGTGCACAATGAGCATGGCATCAGCGAGTATACCGACAAAAATTACCAGGTACGTTCATGATCTACGTCTTAATGAGTTTACCGACAAAAATTACCAGGTACGTTCATGATCTACGTCTTAATGAATTTACCGACAAAAATTACCAGGTACATTCATGATCTACGTCTTAATGAGTTTACCGACAAAAATTACCAGGTACATTCATGATCTACGTCTTAATGAGTTTACCGACAAAAATTACCAGGTACATTCACGATCTACGTCTTAATGAGTATACCGACAAAAATTACCAGGTACGTTCATGATCTACGTCTTAATGAGTTTACCGACAAAAATTACTAGGTATGTTTAGTGGTCTATATCTTAATGAGTTTACCAACAAGAATTACTAGGTACGTTCATGATCTATGTTTTAATGAGTATACCAACAAGAAATATCAGGTAAGTTCATGATCTATTTGGTGTATTTTTTTCGTTCCAATGGATTTGACTTGCGATTCCGTGGTAGGAAAAAAAATGTGGTGGACATTGGTCCTCTCAAGAAACGCCTCATCTACTATCACGTTCATGATCTATGTTGTAATGAGTATTCTGACAAGAATTACCAGGTACATTCATGATCTACGTCTTAATGAGTTTACCGACAAGAAATAACAGGTATGTTCATGGCCTATGTTTTAATGAGTACACTAACAAGAATTACCAGGTACATTCATAGTCTATGTATTAATTATGGCATCGGTGCGTATACTGACAAGAAATACTAGGTACATTTCCCGTCCATGTCCTAAGGATGGTATCTCCAGCTCATATAGAACTAATGACTCAATAATGTGGCTGTTCCATTGGGCTTACCTTGAATCAGACGGCATCAGGTGTCTACCAAACATCCTCATAGTGTACAAACCCACAGGTCAGTTCAAAGGTCTTCACTACGTGGAGGCTGTGTTGGCGACGTTTGCAGGCGACCAACAAAAGCTATTTTGTTAAGTTTTATGGCTATCGCCTGTGACACTGTGCGGCCGCTGCCGGTGAGCATGTTGCTTCCTCCACTACACCGATTAATATAAGAACCCGACAAAAGGATGTAGTGTGATCACCATATGATGCTCTTTTGTCGTCATGCCATTTGCCCAATGGAACATGCCCTTGAAATATGATCCATGATCCTTGGAAACACCAGCTTAAATAAAAGTTTGAAATAAGTCATGTTATCCAGTAGAACCCCATGGACCAGTTTATTCTACTCCATGGTGTTTGAAATAAAGCGTTATGTTTGTTGTGGTTTTCAGGAAGCCGAGTCATGCTTCACGCTGTCCATTCAACACTGTCCTCGTGTCGGTCAGTAATATATCTCACTTCTACAAGGTGGTGTTTGAAGTAACGCATCATGTTTGTTGTGGTTTTCAGGAAGCCGAGTCGCGCTTCACGCTGGCCATTCAACACTGTCCTCGTGTCGGTCAGTACTACATCTCACGCGCCCGAGCTCGACAGGTCATGGAGGTATGTCTTATATTATTTACCCATATTAGTATATCTTACAGTTATCTCACCCCTGGTACAAGTTTAGCCATAGAAATAACATTAGGAAAAAATACTCAACAATCACCCGCGCAAAGTGACAATAATACGCCACGGCAATGGCATAGTGAATGTGAGATGATGTCATATGGATTTGCTAGGTATATTCTGATAGATGCTATCGAATGTCCTAGAAAGGGGTTAGATAAATCCAGAACGGCATTCAAATTGTAAAATAGACAATATTCCACTCGTTTGGATGTGCAATAATAGTCACTCGGTCACACAGTCACATGGACATAAATTCACACCAACCACAGAGATTAGTCATCAGAATTGTCCATATTTATTAGTACCAAAAAGACTGCATTAAGACAGTCGCCATTTTGTAGCAGCTCCTCCCTGTCTTGATGTTGACTGTACGGCAGCCATTTAGTGAATGGCATGTTTACCCTCATTATCCTTCACTCTTGTTCCTGGTCTGGCTTCATGGGAGCAGGACACTCTGACATGACACCTGAGTTGTCAGTGATATGAGCGGCCCTCCTGGCATGTGTGACAGACAGCAACAAGACTGGTCAATCCTGATTGGCTGTTGAGGCAACAGCCAATCCCAGCACAGACTTTACAAGCTTACCTTGTACCAAGATTCACCCTCCTGACTGTATATAAGCTGGTGAACCTGTCATTAAATCAGTTCTTGACTCATAGTAGTACATAGTACATCTTAAGGTCTACACCTAGCTAGTCTGGGCCTCGCAGCTTTACACTGTGCTGATACAATATCTGTGTTGTCAGAACATGTCGGGGGCTCGTCAGGACATGCTGATGGCGCTGCATCTGGACCCTGGCAATGAGGAGACGATTAGTGTCCTGTCGCGTCTCTTCCCGGGTAAATCGGTGAAGGATGTGATGCACAGCCGTGCTGCTGCAGCCGCCCGTACTGCGCTGCAGAACCTGGTCGTCACCGCCGGCCCTGTACGACTCAAACCCATAGACGGGTAAGTTGATTTGACGCCTGAAGATCTTAGATAGTAGCATTCACATTGTGAGACTCAAACCCATAGACGGGTAAGTTGATTTGACGCCTGGAGATCTTAGATAGCAGCATTCACATTGTTAGACGCAAACCCATAGATGGGTAAGTTGATTTGACGCCTGGAAGATCAGTCGATAGTAGCAGTCGTATCGTAAGACTCAAACCCATAGACGGGTACCGGGGTATGTTGATTTGACGCCTGAAGATCATAGATAGTAGCATTCACATTGTTAGACGCAAACCCATAGACGGGTAAGTTGATTTGACGCCTGAAGATCTTAGATAGTAGCATTCACATTGTTAGACGCAAACCCATAGACGGGTAAGTTGATTTGACACCTGAAGATCTTAGATAGTAGCATTCATATTGTGAGACGCAAACCCATAGACGGGTAAGTTGATTTGACACCTGAAGATCTTAGATAGTAGCATTCATATTGTTAGACGCAAACCCATAGACGGGTAAGTTGATTTGACACCTGAAGATCTTAGATAGTAGCATTCATATTGTGAGACGCAAACCCATAGACGGGTAAGTTGATTTGACACCTGAAGATCTTAGATAGTAGCATTCATATTGTAAAACGCAAACCCATAGACGGGTAAGTTGATTTGACACCTGAAGATCTTAGATAGTAGCATTCATATTGTGAGACGCAAACCCATAGACGGGTAAGTTGATTTGACACCTGAAGATCTTAGACAGTAGCATTCATATTGTTAGACGCAAACCCATAGACGGGTAAGTTGATTTGACACCTGAAGATCTTAGATAGTAGCATTCATATTGTGAGACGCAAACCCATAGACGGGTAAGTTGATTTGACACCTGAAGATCTTAGATAGTAGCATTCACATTGTGAGACGCAAACCCATAGACAGGTAAGTTGATTTGACACCTGAAGATCTTAGATAGTAGCATTCATATTGTGAGACGCAAACCCATAGACGGGTAAGTTGATTTGACGCCTGGAGATCTTAGATAGCAGCATTCATATTGTAAAACGCAAACCCATAGACGGGTAAGTTGATTTGACACCTGAAGATCTTAGACAGTAGCATTCACATTGTGAGACGCAAACCCATAGACGGGTAAGTTGATTTGACACCTGAAGATCTTAGATAGTAGCATTCATATTGTGAGACGCAAACCCATAGACGGGTAAGTTGATTTGACACCTGAAGATCTTAGATAGTAGCATTCATATTGTGAGACGCAAACCCATAGACGGGTAAGTTGATTTGACGCCTGGAGATCTTAGATAGCAGCATTCATATTGTAAAACGCAAACCCATAGACGGGTAAGTTGATTTGACACCTGAAGATCTTAGACAGTAGCATTCACATTGTGAGACGCAAACCCATAGACGGGTAAGTTGATTTGACACCTGAAGATCTTAGATAGTAGCATTCACATTGTGAGACGCAAACCCATAGACGGGTAAGTTGATTTGACACCTGAAGATCTTAGATAGTAGCATTCATATTGTGAGACGCAAACCCATAGACGGGTAAGTTGATTTGACGCCTGGAGATCAGTCGAAAGTAGCATTCATATTGTGATACTCAAACCCACAGACGGGTAAAGCTCCTCTGTATGAAGTCTTCATACCTGTGGTCGTAGCTACAGATCTGGGCAGACTATGGAACGAATTACCTAGCAAAACAAGGAAAATTGAAGGAAAATGTGCTTTTAAAAGAGCAGTGAATTCTTATTTAAAAAAATGAGACGTACAATTTTATATCTTTTGTCCACTGCTATAAATGAAAGGTGATTGAAAGCTGTAGTTAAAGTCCCTTCTAAAATCGATCTTGGGCTGGTTCACACCTTTCTGTAGATTTCATTTGGCTGTATGGATTGAGCATACAGAGTACATGGCCTCGTGCCATGTCATCCTACGTCACCCCATCATACTAATATTGTGTTATAATTTTGTTCTATGTGTGTTCTTGATATATGTGACAAGTGTAATTACCCTGATCCTGTCAGTCTAGGTTACGCTGAATGCTAGAGGCCGCAATGTGACACCATCCGTAAGGAGGAATTGTGTGCGAATAAATAACAAAAAAAAAAGAAATTTTGTTTTTTTCTTTTTTAGATTATCTTTTCTCTGTTTTGATTTTGTGCAGGTCGGTGACAGGCAGGTCCGAGGCGACATCTGGTGGAGAGGGCGGCGACGCTGTAGATGGGATGCATGACGTGTCACGGTTCACCGAACTCAAACGATGCATGCAAGAGCGCGACTTCCACATCAAGATCGCAGCCGAGAGGAAAAAGGTACGTCGTGTGTCCACCATTTTGTTTGTGTGTACGCTGGTGGCAGAAAGCTCTGAGAGAGGAAAAAGGTACGTCGTGTGTCCACCATTTTGTTTGTGTGTACGCTGGTGGAAGGATGTTCTGAGAGAGGAAAAAGGTATGTCATGTGTCCACCATTTTGTTTGTGTGTACGCTGGTGGAAGGATGTTCTGAGAGAGGAAAAAGGTATGTCATGTGTCCACCATTTTGTTTGTGTGTACGCTGGTGGCAGAAAGCTCTGAGAGAGGAAAAAGGTACGTCGTGTGTCCACCATTTTGTTTGTGTGTACGCTGGTGGAAGGATGTTCTGAGAGAGGAAAAAGGTATGTCATGTGTCCACCATTTTGTTTGTGTGTACGCTGGTGGAAGGATGTTCTGAGAGAGGAAAAAGGTATGTCATGTATCCGCCATTTTGTTTGTGTGTAAGCTGGTGGAAGGATGTTCTGAGAGAGGAAAAAGGTATGTCATGTGTCCACCATTTTGTTTGTGTGTACGCTGGTGGAAGGATGTTCTGAGAGAGGAAAAAGGTCCGTCATGTGTCCACCATTTTGTTTGTGTGTACGCTAGTGGCAGGAAGCTCCGAGAGAGGAAAAAGGTCCGTCATGTGTCCACCATTTTGTTTGTGTGTACGCTAGTGGCAGGAAGCTCCGAGAGAGGAAAAAGGTACGTCATGTGTCCACCATTTTGTTTGTGTGTACGCTAGTGGCAGGAAGCTCCCGAGAGAGGAAAAAGGTACGTCGTGTGTCCACCATTTTGTTTGTGTGTATGCTAGTGGCAGGAAGCTCCGAGAGAGGAAAAAGGTACGTCATGTGTCCACCATTTTGTTTGTGTGTACGCTGGTGGCAGAAAGCTCTGAGAGAGGAAAAAGGTATGTCATGTGTCCACCATTTTGTTTGTGTGTACGCTGGTGGCAGCCGATTCAACTAGACTGAGAGACTTGATTTTTTTCTCCTAAATGAATAAAAATACCCGAGAAGCCTCCAAAAATCGTCACCCTAAGGACTAGGAATCTTCTGACATCCTCTCACCCTTTGAAAACCTCCAACCCTTCAAAACACCTCAGATCCTTCGAGATTGTCTGTTCCTCCGAAAACCTCTCCGAGGACTTGTAACCCTCCAAGGAGCTCTGAGCCTGTGACTACCTCCAAACCTGTGAACCTCACATGTCATGACAACCTCCAACCCGTCCACAATCTTCAACCAAGTATGAAAACCCATAGTCTATTAGTAATTTGATCAAACAGAGATAGATTTGGTCGTATGGTGACTATGACTGCTCGTCAGTGGCATGTTGATGTGAATAAATCTCCTGGTGCCACCTACAGGACAACATGCTAACTAACTTCAGTCAAGTCCTCAGTGGCGCCACCTGTGAATGAACCTATACAACTCACACAGTCGTTGTGGAAGCGCGAATAGCTTTGAAGTTTCACCGAGTTGTAATTGGATGAGGACAGGTGGCCGTAAACCACGAGAGGTTGACGCGCAATAATACACGAGCGCTAGCAAGTGTATTACAACGTCAACCTCGAGTGGTTTTCAGAGCGCAATGCTCATTTTAACTATTGTTTGTTGAATTTCTAATCCACTTTTTTTCAACAAATTAAACCAGTAATTGCCATATTAAAGAGTATTAAAATAAGGACTATTTTCCTGTATACCATGTTTTTGAGGCCGTTTACCAGAGATTTGAATCCATATACCACAGTTATAGTATCTGACAGGTTTCATATAATGGGTCCACATACATTTTCAATGGGGTCTTTGTATACGATGGCTAATAATAATTGATAATGTAATAATCAATAGAGTACACATGTAACATGGTTCTACAGTGCTGTACAAAAACCTGTCAGCAGAGATGGCAGATTTCCTATTTTTCAAGGAAAACTTTGTTTTCATTCTCAGTTTATGAAGTTTTTCTTTTGTAAAATAAAGGGAGAATACATTGGGCCTCATTCACACAAGTGCTTCCAACCTCCCCCACACTCCCCAGCCCTATTCCTTGACCAATAACGATGTGTTTTCCATGTTTTCTCTATCCCTCTTAGTTAGTAAATTCCCCAAAAAATATTACCCAAGCTGACATCCCATTGTTACAAAAAGAGTTATATGTATGGGAGAAATCTCTTTGTTATAACTGAGTTTGTTATAAGTAAGTTTTACTATATTTACTATATTTACTGCTATATCAAAGGCCAGTCCTTCTCATACCATGTCTGTGTGGTGTGGTGTACAGCCACCTTTCTCCTCCATCCCCAGCAGTGGTAGACTTACTGCTATATCAAAGGCCAATCCTTCTCATACCATGTTTGTGTGGTGTGGTGTACAGCCACCTTTCTCCTATATCCCCAGCAGTGGTAGATTTACTGCTATATCAAAGACCAGCCCTTCTCATACCATGTCTGTGTGGTGTGGTGTACAGCCACCTTCCTCCTATATCCCCAGCAGTGGTAGACTTACTGCTACATCAAAGGCCAGTCCTTCTCACACCATGTCTATGTGGTGTGGTGTACAGCCACCTTCCTCCTATATCCCCAGCAGTGGTAGATTTACTGCTATATCAAAGGCCAGTCCTTCTCACACCATGTGTATGTGGTGTGGTGTACAGCCACCTTTCTCCTTCATCCCCAGCAGTGGTAGATTTACTGCTATATCAATTCCTTCCCATACCATGTCTATGTGGTGTGGGAAGTAAAAGAACTCTCACCTTAGTAAATGTGTCGGGGTGAGATTTCTACCTACATTCATCTCATAGATTCGGTTAAACCCAAGGTAAGTCTAATTGAACAAATTGGACGTTCAACTAACTAAACAAACAAACTATGATGTGACCTTAGCGGTGTCTCCTTGTATTTCATGTGATGTGACTGACAACTGTTCCTCACTTAACCTCTACAGATGAACTCCAAAGTGAAGACAGCTTTACAGATTCGCAACCCGCTCACTTACACCGGAGGGCGAGTCGGGACGATGCCGGCCTCGAGCGACATCATGCTGCGGGGTAAACATCCGCTACAAAAACAGGAGATGGCCATAGAACGACCGAAGGGCTGGAGAACATTCAGTCTCGGTGTCGGGTAGCTGTTATGCCAAACAAGGTGTAGGTCACAACTGCACCCAGTGTATGCCATTCCTGAGATATCGGCTGAATCTGATCAACACTTAGTTTCCACTTAGCCAATGTACTACTTCCGGTAAGTGATGTCAATGGCCATGAAAACGTCGCCAATGTTGTGCACCGTAGATTTAACACGGGAAATGTGACAAGTGCTACAAATGATGATAAAACACTTTGATCACGTCCTGTCTCCAAGTGACTGCGGCACAAGACGAACATCACTTACGGGAAACATCTAAAATACTATGATTTGGTAGAGTGGAAACTGAGTCGTTTGTAGAATCGGTAACAATTGGTGACATTCTTTTCATTTTATACACGTCACCTACCCAATAGCCATTGGTCATTACTTGCATTGCGGGATATAACTAGCCTGACCCATGGTGGCACCCTCTGCTAAGGCGGGTAATGGTATTAAGAGGCTTGTGCCAACAATGCACCATATCAACAACTGTCCATCAGATTTTCTTTTAATCAATTTTTATTAAGGGAATATTGTGTGTACCATCACTGAATTCGGTGAAACAGCCGTTCTTCCACTCGGGCCCTAGCCCCCTACTCCTCATTCTAATGGCAGGTGTTGAGCCGAATGAGCAGTGGGTACCATTTTTGTGTAAGTCTTTGATATGACCTGACCGGTGTTTGGACCCACAAACTCCCATACTCAAGGCAAACACCCCTACAATTCAGCCACCGAGCTTGGTATAGAGAAATAGGTGCGGTGGAGCAGTCCACAGGCTCACCGGTGGCAGCTCGTGGTGGCAGTGGCAGATTCGGATTAAAGGGCTTTTGCCTGTTACCCGGTGGTGGCGACTGGCTGCCGTCTGGCACCAGTCGTGGAATGGGCCTGTGAGTTTGTACACTGTAAGCCTGTTCGGCAGACGCCCGGCAGAGTCGACATCCGACCTGCCCGATGGACCACACCCTTTAAGCCCAATACACATCTACCGATTTCGGAACATTGATGCACCTTTGTCTGCAAAAAAGGAACGGTAATTTGTCTCAAGCGAGGCATCCTAATGGAGTCGGCCCTAGTCGGTAGATGTAGGACAGCTAGGCAAGGGTCAGCCAATCATTAGTGACCCCCTTGAGATGTTCTTTTGTTGCTGTGGTTGGGTGTTCCTAAATCGCTTGCCAAAAGTTTATCAACATGTTGATAAATCCAGTCCCTGACAACAGAATGTTGGTAAATGGTCCCTGATTGGGTGGCCGACACAGGCCGAGGGGTTGCGTAATTTGCCTGTGACAAGTTCACTGACTCCTATACGATTGGAGAATTGTTCAACCCCGAATCAATCGACGTGCATCGGGATTAAAGGTATCAGACACCGATTGTTACCGATTCAGTCAGACCATCGGATCAGTGAGGCCCAGGAAATGGTATTTATGACTCATATGCCTTACATATAGCTGTTTGCATTTCGTTTTTCTTCTTCTTTTTTTTCCAGAAAATCTCAAATTTGATCAAATTTTTACATTGGTATCTTTCATTTGTAGGACATGGGGTGGCACTTTTGGAGAAGTTGCATCTTACATTTGCGTGGACATTTCGGGAATTGATATCAACACAAGAGGGATGGGTGGATTCTACAGGTTATTGGATGAGCCTGGTATAAACGTCCGTAGGCCTAACGTTAGGAACTCGTACTCAACAGGCTTGCGAGTTCGGTAACTCATTCTCAACGGGCAATAAAGAGAATAACTTGTCGAGGCTAAGATAAACTGGGACACATATTTGTATTTGGTCTGTGTCCCTGATAACCATCTTGTTATTGCGCTCTAAATATTCACGCGGCTATCACCTCGTTCATATTTTTGCGCACTCCAAACTTAATGGCGAAAAGGGACACAGACCAAACACTCATCAGTTCCTTTCTTAATCTAGATTTACATGATTCCAAATTGGGTTTCTTAACTATAGATTCACAAATGAGAGGACATATTCCCCAAAAACCTTGTCTATATTGTGCAAAAACAAAGGGTCATGATCGCTATTAACAGTTGAAGGGATCTTTTTAGCTTCAGGAAGATTATTCATTTTTCTTGAAATAAGGAGTATTAACTTATCTGTGATATGTTTTAGGTACTTTTAGATGTATTTGTTGGTTCTACATCTCAAAGCTTTGCCTTTTTGATGTGAATATTTGTATTTAGAAGTATTTATTCTGCTGTAACATAAAGTGGTATGGTTTCTGCTGGGCATGTCTTCATATGGCATTAGTGAATGTGATAAAAACAATAATGGTAGAGTCAAACTGTGACAATTTATACCGTGATGCAAAAAAAAACTATTTCTATTTGCAGTAAGATAACACTATGTAAAATGAATCTTTATATCATAAAGTTGAAACAAGCTCCATTCTGTACATAAACTATACTCGAATAAATACATGTATGCTATACGATGCCTTCTGACTTCCATGAATTATCTTTTAATTTGTTACTTTTCATAATAAGTAATAATTCTTTTCTTTTTGTCTCCAAATTCATGAATTATACAGGGGAGTAAGTTATTGTATAATGGAGGAACACAAAATGAGTATAAAAAGTAATTTTGATGAGAATGAACTCGGATGTTAAGTGATTATAAGTGATGCTGGCCCAAATGGAATTCCTTTACGATGGTTATTAACCACAAATCCTACTATTCATAGTGGTGCCACCTGGTGATTTTTAAATCTGGGGCAAAAAAGAGACCGTGCAAACTGCAGCTAAATCTACTTGTATAAGCTTTGTAATAGCATACACACACCTGTTGTGTACATACGTTGCATGAAAACATGCCATATCGACCTGGGAAATGTAATTGTTTTGGCTGGATGCATGTTGAGACCAGCTCATGCGTTGAGTGACTCCCAAGATGAATAAAAGTCTTTAAAAAAACAAACATATTCTAATATTTTTCCAAGAAACTAAAGGTACCGGTTCATACATTAGAGTGACCTCTGGATTGTGACTTCACATAGTCACCTTTTTATCGTTGATATTTCACGGACCGCCAGCCCTGAATGTTGTTCTCAGTACGGAGAGAATCATTGCATTAAGGTAAGATCTGGGACCTGTTTCAGTAGTTTCGTGACATCACGCTTAGACAGACATCAACAGCGGCACCAACAGTGCAAGCAACAGCGGACAAAATTTTGTCAGGTTTCAAAACACATGTCACATATAATGTCAAATGTCAGCAGATCGGAGCCACCAATTTTCTTCATATTTGGAACGATTATAGGTTATGTGTATCCCTTACTCATGTTAAAGTTTCCTTGCTTAATTCCTACGGAAATTGTCTGATACTTTTGAAACCAGACACACCGTGTTTGGGGTCTGTCTTGTCCTAAGTGCCGCAACTTGTGTTGATCTGTCCGTATGGTGTATGTACGCCATCTAGACATGTCACGAAACTAGTGAAACAGGTCCCTGCAAATAAGATTAGAAGTTTTACGTCTTTCTCCGATGAGATTACCACTCTTGTGGTGCTTCAATCTCCAGGAGGAACTTTAGGTGGATCCGAACAGAATCATGGTAGGTAAACAGCGAAAGGCTGTGATCTCATTGCTTTCTCTCATAGAAAGGAGATAGGATAAGTATCAAACTTTAATTTGAGCATGGCTCGAATTAAAACATAAAAGAAAAAGTATGTCTGTGTATCGATCTAGAAAAAAAGAGCAGCTTTAACTTAAACACTACACGAGAATCTCACTCTCGTGGCTCTTCACTCTCCAGGCCTAGGTCTGGTTCACTCTGTGTCTATGTGCGGGAGATACTCCAAGCAGATCCGACAGAATTCTAACGTCTTATATGTTTTTTTTAGTTTTTTTTTAAAGATCTTTATTGTATTCAGAGTTCAGTACACTGTTCTTCCACACAACGATGATCGGGATCCGGTATATCTTCTGATTAACGCATACACTTGTTACATATTTAGTCTTAGCCAGTGAGTTCAAAAAATGATATACATAAATAGGTATAGGTTTGATGGTTGTACACTGGTGATGATAACAATGAAATACAGATTGGTAATACATTATAGCAATTGTTTGGTGAACCTAGTCAAGTTTGTGTCAGATTGAGAATAGGATATGTGTGGTAGATGCTGCTCAGAGGTCTAGCCATGTATATTTAGTTGGATAAGGAAACTACAGACATTTTCACACATTCCTTGACTTCCAGCATATAGGGAGCCAAAGCGGGCCACTGAAACGTCAAATACCCGTACTCAACACAGAGAGTGGCCCAGTACTTTGACAATGGATTCATTCTCCATTCTCCAATCTTCTACAGTTAAGGCCACTCAAAAAAACAAATTGTTTCTCATCACCGCGCGCATCAGAAAAAAACGATTTTAGAAGATTTTTTTTTTTAAATAGATGAATCTTGATAGAATTTATGAAAGGTATGTGTATTTAGCGCCCTCGTCATATTTTTCATGGCTTGGTGATGAGAAACAAGTTTTTTTTTTTAGTGGCCTAAACTCCGCATTCCGGGCCAAAGTGTCCGCTTAAGCGGGGTGACCGCCTACACAGGGTTTTCGTGGTTCCTCTGGTCCAATATGCAAGTGTTATATATCAATACCTTTTCTTTTCGTAAACTACCATATCTGTCCTATACTACCATTTTTTCAGACAATCTTTTAATGCCATTTCTTTATAGTAAAATCAGTTTTTATCAGAAATCCCGCAAGGCAGATAAGAATATGTAGATTGGGTGGAATGCCAGGTTCAAAACCTAGCTGGTGGACCAGCGTGGAATGACTATATCAGCAACCTTGAGACAACCTTGAGGCGACCTTGAGACAACCTTGAGACAACCTTGAGACAACCTTGAGACAACCTTGAGGCGACCTTGAGACAACCTTGAGGCGACCTTGAGACAACCTTGAGACAACCTTGAGGCGACCTTGAGACAACCTTGAGACAACCTTGAGCCAACAACCACCAACAGGGGCTGATTTCACCCGCAAACAAGGCCCGGCGCGTGCAGGAACTGACGGCAAGCTGTTCCACCAAGCCGGTCCTCACCGGGGACCAGGGACCTGTTTCACTAGTTCCGTGACATGTCTGTGACACCATACAGACATTGGGTTTGTCTAGTTTCGTGACAACACAAGTAACTGCCCTTAGGAAATACAGACCCCAAACATAAGAATTAGACAAATCTAGACACATCATGGACCTGTTTCACTAGTTCTGTGACAAAAGTGTTAGACAGATATGAAAAGCGGCACCAACAGTGCAAGCAAGAACGGACAAAACGAAGTCTAATGTCTAGTTCTTATGAAACCGGACACACCATCTAGACGCCATCTAGATATGTCACTGTCTAGTGAGACAGGTCCCTGTTTCACTAGTTTCGTGACAAAAGTGTTCGACAGACATGAAAAGGGGCGCCAACAGTGCAAGCAAGAACGCACAAAACAAAGTCATGTTTCATAACACTTGTCACATCTATTGTCGCATATTGTGTCACAATGTCGGTGTTGTGAACAGTGACACTACAGCGCCACTTGTGCCAGCACTACTTGTGTTGTCACAAAACTAGTCAACCCCATTCTGTCTGTATCACAGTGTATGGTGTCACAGACGCCATCTTGACATGTCACGAAACTAGTGAAACAGGTCCCAGCACTAAGCCAGGTCTGCTGGCAAACGCTGTGTGGTTGGTGTACAACGTTTTCGCCTGGTTGGTGAAACACGAGCTTGAGGGTCATAAAAACGGGGGGCTGGGGGTGTGCGAGTCTGCGAGTGTGTGATGTAATAGGCCTTTTTCCACAGGGCGGTGTCGCACGTTATCTACTTGGTTACGCAATGCTTGCAGCCAAACATACCCCTGGCAACGTATTCTTTATCATTGGATCACTCAGTATATGAGCGTAATACGTTGATAATACCCGTGGATATCATTTGCAGAGAAATAACAGTGATTTAATCGCATTCTATGGTATTCCAGCTTCAATTTGATGTATCATACATGTATATCACCTCAATGATACTTTAGATATAGCTTAGATAACACAGAGAAACCAAAGCTGCATACACACTCATACATTGGCAGGCCTAGCTATACTATATTTATCTTTTTCCATGTTTAAACCAAAACAATTATCAACTATAAAGTTTAGACAGCTCAGACTCGTTGATACAGTACTCTAGTTTGTTCCAGCAATTTAATCTGTCGGAAAACAATACTCCTGTAATCACACCCACCGTTCACACTTTAGGTGTGATTGCTGTGTTCTTCATACACATATAGTCAGACTCGGCCAGGTTTGTCCGAGCGGCCGCGTAACTAGGCAGTGGGCCGTTAGGCGGCGCTGGAACTCTCCTGACTGGTGACACCTCCTTGAGTATCCTGGGGGAATCAGATTAAGGATGACAGCTTAATGTATCCATCTAAACCTACATATATGTTTTTTTATGAACGGAAACAACCTGGCAGAGATTGTTGGCAGGGGGTCGTTTAATTTTGAGTTGTCTTGGAGGAGGACAGTGCGGACGACGGACACCTCCACCGACGATAATATGGGCGAGGGTTCGTCAAACGCGTTAAATTACCCCTGTCGTCCATGGGGAGTGAAATCCTGGGTCAAAGTCTCCTTGGGTTGACCCCGAGCATGTCCCAGGTCAAAATACACCCAAAGACAGTCTTGAGGAGACTTGAGCGCGAGTTTGCAAACAATGCAGGTGGCGCCCTATAGTGGCCTTTTTAATAACTATTTTCTTCATTTGTAATTATTAATGAATCTAGCTTAATATTTTAGATATTCTCAATTTATCCCTGCCAGTTTGCTTTTTAGTCTATAACAAAGACGTATCCGTAGGTTTAAATGGACAGATTAAGCTGTTCTTGCTATTTTGATTCCCCTAGGATACCGAAGGAGGTGTCACCAGTCAGGAGAGTTTGAGGACACTTTTCACGAGGTATCATTCTCCCACCATAAATTATTAAACGCAAATTCGACAATACCTCATGGGGGCTGTTTAATTACACCCTGACAATATATATGAAGGTTGGAGGAGAGGTCATAGGAGGGGTTGGATTTAATAATTTGATTTGTCATGGGGAAGGACAGTTGTAGCCGACGATCCATGAGGTATCGTCAAAATAAACAAAAACCGCTTCATGACAGCGGTATGTTACTATAGAGTGTTCGTCTATAGATGTATAGTACTACATACAGACAGCGGTATGTAACTATAGAGTGTTCGTCTATAGGTGTATAGTACTACATACAGACAGCGGTATGTAACTATAGAGTGTTCGTCTATAGATGTATAGTACTACATACAGACAGCGGTATGTTACTATAGAGTGTTCGTCTATAGATGTATAGTACTACATACAGACAGCGGTATGTAACTATAGAGTGTTCGTCTATAGGTGTATAGTACTACATACAGACAGCGGTATGTAACTATAGAGTGTTCGTCTATAGGTATTTAGTACCACATACAGACAGCGGTATGTAACTATAGAGTGTTCGTCTATAGGTATATAGTACTACATACAGACAGCGGTATGTAACTATAGAGTGTTCGTCTATAGGTTTTTACTACTACATACAGACAGCGGTATGTAACTATAGAGTGTTCGTCTATAGGTTTTTACTACTACATACAGACAGCGGTATGTAACTATAGAGTGTTCGTCTATAGGTATATAGTACTACATACAGACAGCGGTATGTAACTATAGAGTGTTCGTCTATAGGTTTTTACTACTACATACAGACAGCGGTATGTAACTATAGAGTGTTCGTCTATAGGTTTTTACTACTACATACAGACAGCGGTATGTAACTATAGAGTGTTCGTCTATAGGTTTTTACTACTACATACAGAGAGCGGTATGTAACTATAGAGTGTTCGTCTATAGGTATATAGTACTACATACAGACAGCGGTATGTAACTATAGAGTGTTCGTCTATAGGTTTTTACTACTACATACAGACAGCGGTATGTAACTATAGAGTGTTCGTCTATAGGTATATAGTACTACATACAGACAGCGGTATGTAACTATAGAGTGTTCGTCTATAGTATAGTACTACATACAGACAGGGGTATGTAACTATAGAGTGTTCGTCTATAGGTATTTAGTACTACATACAGACAGCGGTATGTAACTATAGAGTGTTCGTCTATAGGTATATAGTACTACCTACAGACAGCGGTATGTAACTATAGAGTGTTCGTCTATAGGTATATAGTACTATATACAGACAGCGGTATGTAACTATAGAGTGTTCGTCTATAGGTATATAGTACTATATACAGACAGCGGTATGTAACTATAGAGTGTTCGTCTATAGGTGTATAGTACTACATACAGACAGCGGTATGTAACTATAGAGTGTTCGTCTATAGGTATATACTACTACATACAGACAGCGGTATGTAACTATAGAGTGTTCGTCTATAGGTATATATTACTACATACAGACAGCGGTATGTAACTATAGAGTGTTCGTCTATAGGTATATAGTACTACATACAGACAGCGGTATGTAACTATAGAGTGTTCGTCTATAGGTATATAGGAATATTATGTATGTGATAACTGTAGAATCCACGTATCGATGCTAAGTGACTGGTGTTCATTCTACTCGGTGTCCATAGATCCTATTCACTTCCCGCCATTTTCTCCTCGTATATCATCCGGGTGTCGTCTATATCACTTGAGTCATTTAGATATCATCCAGCCCCACATACTATAAAGTATCATTCAACGGCCCCAGTGTCGAGCTGGGCAAGCTGACCTTGATCAACTATTCTATTTACAGACGGAAGTACATCATTCACATCCTGAGGCCCATTTAATAATCTAGAAACCTACATGTAGACTCTTTTCTTTATCCTACCCCTAATATAAAATCCCATAGGCTTAACATTGGGTTTCCGTATGCCACGCTGACTGACATACGGAGTTTTATATGCCACTAGTGGCATACAGCATTGTTATCACGTGATATTCCAAAATTGAGGAGACTGGGTAGGATAAAATCAAAACCCGATTCGTTTCAATCTTGGCCACCGCATTCCACTCCTGAAGTTTTGGCTCCAGACTTCACTCGGCTTCGCCTCATGAAGTCACTTTGCCAAACTCCAGTCATGGAATACGGTGGCCAAGATTAAACCCCATCCAGTTTTATGATAGTATGCCGAGCAGACCCAAGGATGATATGAGTCAACTTTATTCAACACTTATGGACGACCTTATGGACGGCTAAGACTGTCTTCGTGAACAAATTTAATATTATCAAATGATAACCATTGGATGAGTTACAAAAATATGTCTCCATGAACATGTACATCCTAGATTATTAAACGGACTCATTTGAACCCTACCAAGTTATAAAAGTAATTGGTTACCAAGAAGATTTCGGCAAATAGTTTGAAGGAAAATCCACAGAAAACCAGACAAGCTGATTTTTGATAAAAATGATTTATTTGGGGGTAAATTTACATGGAGTTTTTCAAATACAATCACAGATACATGAGTCATGCAATCAAATATATATGTCTTAGCAAAAGAAAACAAATGTAAGCATCATTATACGCCATGTACACAGATTGGGGAATGCACAGCAGTAGGTTTTGCAAAAGCAGCCGAGTTGTGCAGTACCCGCATTTGTCAACTCAAACATGGTGCTTTAGAAAAATCTGAATACAAAAAGGATGATTATAAAATTCCGAGAATAGGTACACCAAATATATAGCAAAATTGTCCCAAAATATTTCCTAATTTCAATAAATCTTAGCATCTGGAAAAAAACATCTACCAATTATACCTTATATATGTCCACAAATGTTGTTGGTTCTGATATTTGGCTGAAAGATTCACCTATGACACCCTACGATTTTCACAACTATAGCACACCTGTAGCCATCCTAAGTGTTGCAGGCCGACGATTGTTGGCCGATCGTCTAAGATCATACATCTATAGGATAACGGGCGAGTGACGAGGTTCTGGGCGATTCTCGTCCAATGTGGTTTAATAAGGCATGTTGTCGAGGGCAGGGTCTATCGCTCGTACAGATTCTCTTACGTTTGACCTATATGATGGGGACCAGTCAGAGATACATCCCGCACCAAATATCAACTTCCGGGACCATTTCTAAAGGCAAAACAGACTGCAAAACAGACTCCCCCCCTTCCCCCCATCCTCCCTATCGCCCCCCGGAACTAGTGCAGTTTATATACACAATAATCACTGGTTTTGTGTACGAGTGGAATCTCCGAGTAGTTGACGCATAGTAATATCCGAGCGATTGGCAAGGATATTACGTCGTCAACTACGAGGAGATTGCGGATACTTGTACACAAAACCAGTCGTTATTGTATTTATTACGCACCTACATGATTAGTAACATATCTATTGCCTAAAAAGTACATATAGTTCCAGATTACGCCATAGCGCCACAGCACTGTCAAAAATGGTGGTAATTCGGAGTATATTTACACCTGTTATATAGTTCGCTATTTGTCTGGGATTTTATTTGATTTCTGATGGTAAATGAGATTATTGTGATTGATTATAACTAATTAATATTGATTCAACATTATATAAACTTATTTTTAAGTACATTATGAATTGACCTCGTTTTGACAGGGACTTTTTTTTACAGAATCTCCTGTACGAAAAGGCCTAAAACCCCGTGTAAGCGGCCACTTCTGACGCACACCCTAACAAAAATAGATTACTTTTTGTTTTTTATGAATGTGCGCGAGTACATTCAGCGCATATTCATAGAAAATACATTTTGTAATTCAAAGTTTAATAACTTCGGACCCAATTATGATTATGAAAAAATGGTTTAAAAACATATTGATATATGACACTTGCTTGTTGGACCGGCGGAAACTTGAAAACCCCGCATAAGCGGCCACCCCGCGTAAGCGCACACTTTGGCCTGGAACGGACGGTCTCCGCTTACGCGGGGTTTTATTGTATATGTATCAATAACATAATATAAATTGAATGAAACAAGAATTGTGACTTGCACTGTCTCAATAAACGATTAGCGAGGCAATGAAAATATGAAGTGAATGCGGCCGTTGTTTAGTAAAACTCTTTTTTCTGA
The DNA here is from genome assembly GCA_950022655.1 of Alentia gelatinosa. NCBI lineage: Eukaryota > Metazoa > Annelida > Polychaeta > Phyllodocida > Polynoidae > Alentia > Alentia gelatinosa. The sequence goes on along the minus strand of OX465580.1, from coordinate 143,953,537 downwards.
CGTCGTTTTTGCTACATATTTTTCCCGCAATTACCGACCGATAAACTGCATTCTACCTCACCCCCCCCCCTACTCACAACTTTTTGTTGAATTAACACATTATAAATTTATACCCCATTACCAAGTTAAAAGGTTAGAAGCGTTACCTTTCAGTGGCGTCAGAATGAAGGGGGGGGGGGGGGGGCAGGGGGGCAACTGCCCCCACACTTTTTTGCCAGCCAAAAAAGTCAGCAGCTTCAAATTTTACTCAAACAATTGTAAAACCTGCCTTGACTTTTCAGCTTGGAAAAATGTCAAAGTCTGACTTTTTAGTGTGCAATGATGGCTAAGCCCTGACTTTTCACCATGGCCAAAATGCTAAAGTCTGACTTTTTAGCGTGCAATGATGACTAAGAGCTGACTTTTCATAGACTTTGCGTAGATTCAGGGTAAATCCAGTGGAACAGGCAAATGTCGAAGTCTGACTTCATACCAAGAAAAAAGTCAGCAATTTTTCAGTTCGCCCCCCCCCCCCCCTCACTTTGAAAACGTTCTGACGCCCCTGCCTTTACCGAGCTCTGCTACCATGTTAATTTTACCGTGGTACGCGGGGTTAAATTAAACATCTAATACCGGGAAAAATGTCCGTTCTGAGCAAAAGTTCCCGCTTACGTGGGGTGTCTGCTTGCGCGGGGTGTCCGTTAGGTGGGGTTCTACTGGACTGGTAAGTGAGTGCTGGTGAGTGAGAACTGGTGAGTGAGAACTGGTGAGTGCAGACTGGTGAGTGAAGACTAGTGAGTGAGGACTGTTGAGTGCAGACTGGTGAGTGAGGACTGGTGAGTGAGGACTGGTGAGTGAGGACTAGTGAGTGAGAGCTGGTGAGTGAGTACTGGTGAGTGTGGACTGGTGAGTGAGCACTGGTGAGGGAGTACTGCTGAGTGCAGACTGGTGAGTGAGGGCTGGTGAGTGAGGACTGGTGAGTGTGGACTGGTGAGTGAGGACTGGTGAGTGAGGGCTGGTGAGTGAGGACTGGTGAGTGAGGGCTGGTGAGTGAGTACTGGTGAGTGTGGACTGGTGAGTGAGGACTGGTGAGTGAGTACTGGTGAGTGAGGACTGGTGAGTGAGGACTGGTGAGTGAGTACTGGTGAGTGAGGACTGGTGAGTGTGGACTGGTGAGTGAGGACTGTTAAGTGTGGACTGGTGAGTGAGGACTGGTGAGTGAGGGCTGGTGAGTGAGGACTGGTGAGTGAGGACTGGTGAGTGAGTACTGGTGAGTGAGGACTGGTGAGTGTGGACTGGTGAGTGAGTACTGGTGAGTGAGGACTGGTGAGTGTGGACTGGTGATTGAGGACTGTTAAGTGTGGACTGGTGTGTAGGTACTAGTGAGTGAGGACTGTTAAGTGCGGACTGTTGAGAAAACTCTGGTGGATTCTGGTGAGTGAGTACTGCTAAATCAGGACTGTTGAGTGTGATCACATGCTTCAGCTTCAGCTAAGACACCCCTTTGGGGTGTCGTCCGTTTGGGAGAGTTTCAGACGACCTAGGACAGTGTGGACGCCATTCCTTCATTGGACGAGGTTCTTGTTGAACGAGACTTTCTCATGGCAGCTCTCTCCTATCGTACGGGGCTCGTCCCTGGACGAATGAGAGACTTGTTGAACGAGACTGGCTGGACGACCCCCGTACGAGCTTTCAAAGTCTCGTTCGTTCGATGTTAAACAGGCCCCTGATACCTAGAAAGTGTCATTATGAAGGATCGTCGTGACTGAAAAACAGTGCCCTGGCTTGCGTATAGAGGCTGTTGAGGCAGTTCTGTAATTAAACTAACCTCTGAAAGATGCGTTGAGAGCACAATGTCGTCTGGGTGCTGTGTCATCACCGATTGTTTCGGACAAGAGCCAGCTTCAGGAGTTAAGCCTTTCATCCACCAATGCCGATTCTGGTCCCGACAGGCCCTATGATTGACTTCCCGACTGGAATAAAATTTCATTGGGAGGTCAGACAAAATCATGGAAGTTGACCATGTTTCTATGATTGACTCTATGATAGCCCATGATTGGATACCGATAGGCTACAATTGGAAATGTCAATCATAGATCTCCTGATAAGATCCAACATGTTGGATTTTTCATAGCCTATCATAGCCTATCGTAGCCCATTGTAGCCTATCGGTAGCTAATCCTAGCCATGGAGCATGATTCACCGACTGGATCATGACAGAGCTCTATGATTTTACCATTTCACTTAGTAGCCTACCACAAAATCTATTGTAGAGCATTGGCGGGTGTAAGGCCTAATGCCCACACAATTAGTTGTACATCAATTTCCTTTCACAATCTGGAAAAAACTATAAGATAAATGCACTGTGGGGGTCACGTGGTCAGTTTACCCCTCTTTGCCACCAGCTTTGCTTTTACCACGGGATGGAATTGAACCATCGTACAGTACATTTTTGATATAGTGTGTAAACATTCTTAGAGAGCTGTCAGCTACATAGTAAGAGTTTCTCAAACTATGCATTTACAGCGTGCACCACGTGAAGGTCGCTCTCTTTAGCACGCCTCCTACTTTACTTTTTTTTTATGAAATAGCTAATTTATTATTTTTGGGGCCTGTTTTCTAATATTTTATCAACTAGCTAATTTATTTTTTCCATATTTCAACTTAGATTTTTCATTACAAGAAAAGTTCGTGTGTATTTTGCTCTCAATACATGTCTTTCAATCGATTTGCATATTGTCAACATATACTTTCTAGATGAGAACAATGTTTGAGGGTTAATTCAATCTCAGTCAAATTTAGCACATGGATAGTTCATATCCCTTGAGGAGTATCTATGCTTGAATTGATATGATGAAGTGTTTTGAATTTACACAAAAACATTGAGATCTGAGACTGATATTTCCGACACCATCTTGATCGATACAACAACCTTTGATGAATAAACTGTGTTTTGTTTATTTGTGATTATAACTCCACTATGATATATTTATGTTCAATTCTTTAGATGATTTGTTAACATCTTCTTTTAGAATTTTTTCTTGTTCACTCATCTTTGATGATTTCTCTATATATGCTCCTCCTTTGAAAGACTTGATCTCTTTAGTTTTCTAACTATTTGTAGTCTTGTCTCAACTGTTTTCTAAACTTCCGAATAAAGGCTGATGATGGTATCCACCTATAATGCTTTCTTCATGTATTCTTTTTAAAGTATGGTTATGAAGGTAGACCAAACTACATATGAATTTGTGAGAGCAATGTCATTTGTCACCCTGGATCTTCCCTCCCTACCTCTACCCTCATAGGTGAGTAGAAAGATTTGTAGAGTACTAGCTTCTAGTCAATTTGAACAGGTGTATTACCCGCACTTCCATCTCCGACTCAGTGACAGAGGGATCGGTTAGTAGGGGCAGCCTTGCTCAGGCCAATACGAGCATGGTGTTTGTCATATGGTGAAGTGTGTTTGTATCTTGTTTGTATGTGGCACCTTGTGGATTGAGCTATAAAGCTGTTGTCAGATTATTCTTCAAATGTATAGCATTTTGTCAGGTAATCTAGTCTGCTTTGATGCTATTCTTGTCTTTCCTAATGCCTGTGTGGTCCTCCCCTTGGCTTAACTTATATCTGGTGTAAATCTATGTTTGAAGGGATACGTGAAATATTATTGGTGCGACTAAATTTGGTAGTGATCCAGAAAAACGAGGCGTACAGCTTGAGCAACTGCTGGTAAATGACCGGGATTTGAATTCACTGCGCTTGACAGGTGAGTGAGTTTTGCCAACCTACTTTGTGCCTCTCCTATAGGTCTATTGCTGTCAGGTGACCGCAACATTCTGGGAGCTGTTTCAAAACCATAGACTTAACCCACGTTTTGAAACAGCTCCCTGCTGGTACGCTGGACTTATATGACCTGGGTGCTGGTCACTGGTGTGTGTTTCATTCACCACTACCTATAACTATGTCCGGACCGCATTAGCAATACCGTCCTTCTATAGATTCCATACACGTTTAGCTGGAAAACTAAAGCAATGGTAACATTTATTCTAAATTAGTATTGTCTCGTTATTATATTTTATCTTAAACATTAACCAGTGGGTTTTCCCTAAAGCATCTCAATAATTCGCCTTTCCATAGTTCGATCAGTTCCCAGGATGGATGGAGCCCGTCGTAAAATAGGGTCAGATCATGTGCATGTCGGCCATGGCGGGGGATGTGGACAGCTTTAGATAACCACGGGCAGGAGAGATTTCTTTCGGCATTTTCCTTGGTTATATAGGAGTTGAATTGTGTTGTAGCTTCAAGTACCATCTGTTGATTTTCCGGCGAGTAATTGCTGCACCATCGTTTTAAGTCCATTCCCACTAGGGGACACACATTGACTTTAGAATTAGGGAGGTGATGGTCGAGCCAATGTAATCCAACTTCACAATACGCTTGCAGATGGTTGGCTAAATCCTGAGAAGATTTCCATTCAAATATGAAGGATTTTCCCTGTCTTTTGGTGAAATTGTTTACTCCTGCAATTATGTACACGTTATCATTGGGATTTTTCATGAGATGGTGGTAAGTTCTGGTAATACATTGCTGGATCGTCGTGCCAGGGTAGAAATATATTCCCACCTTGGCTTGCCTGCCCTCTACCGAACTTTGAAGCGTGTCCAATCTTCGTCCCTACTGTCTGCTATAATCACGTTGTGAGGCGAATGCTTCCATTTATTCCAGTCTATAGTTGAGTTTTCCACTCCATTCCAGAAACCCGAACTTGCCATTTTGTAACAAGACACGTCTCTCTTCTGTACTCCTCTCACAGTTTAGCGAGTAGGTCTCCAAGCTTATTACTGGTGACTGAGGTTCTACTGATCTTTTTTGTTTCGCTCAGAGGAAACCCACATCTCCAAAAGCGGTCAGTAGTGGCCTAGTAGAGGTGTCCATTGAGATTGATTAAGTAATCTCTGTAGTTGTCGTGCTGATCAAACTTCTTCCGTAGGATGTCCTCCATAATGGTAATTTTTTCTTTGTCCCATTGATCATTTGATTTGATCGATTTTGCCAATTTCTTGGCCTCATATCCATCTTCGGACAACTTAATCCTTACTTTTTTTATGTTGCGTTGGTGGCGACTACTGAGGAAGTGACCGATCGGCGACTCTCCCGCGGTGCGGTGAGGGTGCGTTGTTGTTGCGGGTCAATGAAACTATAGATCCCATTGGTCAGTTTTGTTTACTGAATGTGAGCATGCAAATCATTTGTCCAGATCGATCACACCGGCTTAGATGCGGCCGATCCAGTCCAATGGACAGCATGTCAACCTGTTTTGTGCAGTGTGTGGTGGAGTGGACCCAGTGGGGTTTTGGTGCTGCCACCTTGTAGGGAGTTTGGGAAGCCTGGTTCCCTGTCTGCCTACACTGCTCAGCCTTGCTACTAGATTGGCCACCACCTCTGTCTACACTACGTTTCAACTAAGAGGTTGGTAACGTTAAACCCTGGGCATGTCCACGGTTTCTCACTCTCGAACCAAATAAGTATGTTCTACATGGATTCTGATATCCCAAATACTTACAAAGAAATATTCATATGTTAATACATTGTTAAATGATATTATCTCTGTGGCCATTGTATCATAAATACACTTAAAAAACTATGAGAACATGGAAAAGTATCTTCTAGGGTAAGAACATGGGTCATAGCAGGGTCAAGGGTGTGTGGCAGAAGCACCTTCCTACTCTGGGTGGAATCCGAATTGAACAACCTTGACTTGCACTCGCCTAGCTGATCTTGTGTCGAGGTAGTCTTTTTAACAACAGGCTATCGTTGTGGTTGGAGATTGTAGTACTCTCAAAGCCCCTTGTTGAGACAGGGGTTGGTCACAGAGTAGAGATATCTATTTTTACTCACCACTGCAATGGTATGAGATACCCGCTACCACGCCAGTTCAAGGCCCCTGTCAATTTAACGTGACCAGAGCTAACGTAGTCTAGCTCGGGTGGCCAGTGTACCTTGCTACTTGTGGAGCTATGGCTGGGGCTAGTTTCAAAAGAATTCCACCTGATAGGTGTGAGCCTATGGGTGTGTTTTTTATTTCTGGAGGGTCTGTAGACCGTCCAGTTCTCAGTAGTTTCGATTCTGAAAATCTCATCAGGCCTCTGCCAAGGCTTGGATACGTCGTATCATTTTTTGAACGGCAACTTTCATTAGTCGGTCACTTCAGTGGTCATATGGATAAGGCGGGGGGTGATTTTTTTTTTTTTTTTTTTTCAAACCGTCGAATCAAAGCGCCGGCTACGGAAAGCTACGGGACGAAGCAGCGGGAATAATTTGAACCCAACTTAATCCTTAGTGCCAGTTTTGGGTCACCATGCTTGACTGCCTTTTGATAGGCATAAAATTGTTTGGCCGAGTTCCATTTATAGCCGTTGTCTTCGATTTCGCATGGGTGTAGATTGGAGAGTATCGCGTGGTGGGACTGGAACGCCCACCCGTCAGTTACCTTGATTGTTTTTGCGGATTTGAGTGAAATGGGGGCAGGTAGTTTACCGATGTCTTTGTAGTAGAAGCAGTCGTTGTTCACAACCAATTTCGGACCCTTGACTTTTGCTTTGTAGCCTGATTGGTTTGCATAGGCAGCAAGGCATCTCATTTCTTTACGTTCTGTTTGTTTGGTGATTGAGAGATCGTCTGAGATGAATACATTCTTCCATTTTAATGAATCTTTCATCTTGTATATGTTATGATAGAGGTCCCCTTTCAATGCTTGAGATGTCAATTTGACCAGAATGCTACGTGGCCGTTGGTTTCGTCTGATCCCGATTCTGAATGCTGAGTCAATTGGTTGTGTAGACCCTGGTGTTATAGTTACCAGGTCATTAAACAAATCCATTACCTTTTGCCTTACATTTTCATCCTCGGATTCAGACATACCTTCGATAATGAGATTACTTCTCCTTCTATCGTCTTCCAGAAACCCCACTTTAGCTTCTAAGCGCTCAATCTTTTCTAATAGTTTCTCAGTCATTAGATCTGGTTCAGTTTTAGTTGACATTAGTTCATCTACAAGGCGTTCGAGTTCCTCTATTCTAGTTTGATGATCATCGACCCTATCGGTTACACCGTCTATGTTATCATCCAATTTCTTTCCAATGGTTTGCAGACTTTCACCTTGTGAGTCGAGTCTCTCATTTATCTTGTCACTTCCTGCCCTCATTTCTTTTTTCAACTCTTCTTTGTCCTTTTTTGAAGATGCTATAAGCATATTCATGGACTTCTGCAGTGCAGCCAATCCCCCTTTATCGCCCATTTTCTCACCTTCACTTGATACCGGAAGTACTTCTGGTTTTGGTTTTATCTCCAGGCATAACCCTCCAAGAAACACACACTGAGATCCGTAGATGTATCTATCCACATTGTACACTCCGAGGAGTCACCCTTGTCCCTAGCAGTAGGTTGACTGGGAAAAGAAGCGGAGGAGCGAGCGCAGCACGTCCGACTACCAAGCGGCCATCTTATGTTCATTCATTGTGTGTGTTCTGTCTGAATGTTTATGTGAGCCCTCTAAATTTGGTAGTGACACTTTTGGAACGACTGGTGGGTTGGAACACTGGAGATCAGCGTGCTACATGGTTCGAAGATTTTAAGTCAAATCAGAGGCACTGAAAAAATGCCTGGTTTTCTGTGCTCATCCTGGTCCTGGAAAAAGAAACCTATCCACCAACTTGGATCTGGGATGGATGATGTTTTACTAAATATTGGTTGAAATCCCTTGAGTCGAAACCGCCTATAAATGAAATGGACACCATATGCAAATCTGCAAAATAGATTGTGTATATAAATATGTCTTAAAAATCACAAATCCCATTTCCAGTCCGGCAGTTTGGAGTGTATCAGATGAGACTTCCCAATGAAACTAGTCACTCGACTGCTCAGTATATACCTGAAGGTGTACCTGAATGGGGTGTAAATATTAAATGTTACAAAGGATGAACCTCTTGTTAAGTACTGGAAGCAGGTTCTAGCTATTCACAGGCAAGTGAGCACATTTGTTTGTGCTCTAGCTTAAAGTCTGATTTCATACCGCCAAAAGCAGTCCTTGTCTCTGTCCAGACCAATGTTCGCCTGTAGAATCAAACAGCAGTCTATGAGCGATTTGACCTCTATATTGGGTAAACCGCCTTTAACTTCTCTCAAGGTTATGTAACATCATAGACTTGCCACTGCCAATGGTTCGATGTAAATACTGACAGACAATAAGAAGTCAGTCTGGACCGGAGAAACCCCAGGTCAATATTATAGTAAAATCTGGTAAAATGGAACCAGACCTTTAGCCAATAGGACCTTAAATACTCAATTAACGTTAGCCTTACATACTATGAGGTATTTACACTTATTTGACTTAAGTAAAAATGTAAAAGTGGCAAAGCTGTTTTTCATACTCACCATCAACTCGTTTACATGTCCCCCCCTATGTGTGTACAGACCTTTTGCACATATGCTTAATGATGGAATTATAATTCAATTCTTTTCATACTCACCATCATCAGGTCTCTCACAAATGAAGGGGGAGAACATATCACAGCTGTGCACATACCAGCCCCTATAACCATATATCCATACACAGTCCTCTCCACTATCGTTTGGCTGGCCATATGCCCAGTTTCTGTATGTGTATTTTGAGCTGTCAGTCCAGGTCCAAGTACCCTCCATCTCAGTATCGTGAAGCCCTATCCATGAGGTGCCCCTGTAATCAGAAACTTATTAAGTCATTGGTGAGATTGATAGGTTGGCCAATTGGATGGTGGTGAGGGTGTAACTTGTATGATACACCTTGCCATTGGGATTTTCTGTAGCATTACATCCTTTTGCAAGAAGCCTGTGATGGGTATGGATGGTATCACTAATATGTCAATCCACATTAAAAACCTATTGTCATTACTTCTTACTAATTGCATATATAATATAGAGATATTTACATTCATTTCTATATCCTTTTTGGGGATTTGCAGTCTTAATTGACAGCAATTTTCATAAATGTTTGTCTTTCTCACTACATAAAATCTTGAGTTTTGGGGTATAATAATAGCATTGATTGCATACTTATATAGAACTGCATCGAGAATCGTATGAATACACAATACTCCACAAGTTTGGATGGGCCACAATCGTTATCAAGGCGAAGCCAAGTGACAATTACGGCCCATTCAAACGAGTGGAGTATTGCTTCTTTATCCAATTCCAGTGGAGTTCTGGATTCATCTCACGCCTTTCACTGTTAAAGCCGTTTGGATGTCTTGTTTTGACTTGTCTTCTCTCTGAAATCCTGGCTGCTGATTGGTCAATCACCTATGACATTATCTCGCATTCACTATGCCATGACCATGGCGTAGTATCATCACTCTACCGGGGTGATCGTTGAGTATTTTGTTCTCACATTATTCCTATGGCTAAACTTGCACCAGGGGTGAGATAAAACTAGTTACTCTGTATTGAAATCTAATAACTATGAATACGGTTATAGAAAATTCTAGTCCGGCAGCGTACTGTGTTTTCCTCCATATAAATCTGTTCTCATCTTCTGAGTTTATACTGACGAGTTGAGCAGTATCATTTTGACAGGCCGACTCTGCGTCCTTCCAAGAAAGCCGGTTTTCTGAAAACTTATAGCAGCTGGCCTTGTAGCGGTTCCATCCCCGAGGACACCCTGAAGTACCTGAAGAGAGAGGTTTGGCTGGATTATGCAACTACAGGAGGTATAGGATGGAGGTAATTGGAGGAATGTTAAGCAGTATAGTCAATAGGATAAAGATTAAATCAGTATTCTAGGTAAATGAGTATCGCAATATGCAAGGTAGCTGCTACGAGAATTCACTCACATATTGTGAGTGAATTCTGACCCAGACCAGATTATTTCAATGACTAGAGACATTGGGTCTGGTCTGGACTCACTCCAAAGCACCCCAAATATCAGTGGATTGCAACTCTGCCCCAAACTCTGCCCTGTTTATGGCGGTTGGTCACTGGTGGGGTAGTGGGTTGGGATTCCACACTTTCACTGCCATGGGTAGGGTTTGATACCTGAGAAGGGAGGACATTATTCTCTGTTAAGAAACCATCCTCTATAAATGTTGACATGATGGAGGCTACAGGAAATATACTAGAAATATTAGTCAGTTCTTTTCATACTCACCATTTTCTGCAGGTGTCTCACAAATGAACAACAACTGACCCGAACACCAATAATCATTCCACACAGCACCACCAATTATTGTTGCACATCCCTCATTGTGTCCGTGGATTGCCTTATGATGTGCCCAGTCTTGGTATGTGTTGCTTGAACTGTTGGTCCACTGCCAACTACCCTCCATCGCAGCATGCTTAAATCCGATCCATGTGGCATCCCTATACTCAGAAAATCAGTGAGTTAAGCTTATCATTTCTTGATATATTTTGGTAAAATTGATATGCTATTAAAAAGGGCAACTCCTGTCTGCCAAATTGGTGCATGCTTGCACATTACACAATGAAAGTGAATCATTTAAACAAAGTGACTTTAATTAATCATGATTGACTACCTTGTATTTATAGACATTCTCATTGAACTTTTCTGTGGCAATTAGGCCATAACACACTGTACAATTTCGGAACATGAATGTTCCTTTATCGGTGACAAAAGAACACTCGTAAGCTCAGGCGAGAAATAGAAACTGAGTCGGGCAGTGTGGCACCCCTCTCAAGAACTTTGCCTAAGATTTCAAAATGCCCGATAAATTGCAGACCAATGGTGCCTACCGATTTTGGCCCCACACAGCGCACTGATTTAGCCTCCATATGCTACGGTTTTGTACTTGTTCCTTTATTGGTGGCCTCAAATTGCTGAGAAAATTGTAAGTCAGTCGTTCAGTGTGGACAGAATTTACTCCCAATTAACTCCCACAAAATGCCACCACCCCCTTCCATAAATCCAGCTGTGATGATCGACACCCTGCGCAAATTCACCCGAGACTAGCTTATGATTAAGGGAGTTAAACAGAATCGTAGAGTGTATTTACCACTTTATGTTGTTTTTTGTATGCTGTATACATATGATTTTAATAACATGTAAATTCACGTTAAAAAAGTTATTCTAATTACTTCCTATTAATAATTATACAGAAAAACATTTACATTTAAAAGGCTGTTATATACTTATTGGGTAGTTTGTGTCTTAATTGATAGCACTTTTCTTAGATGTTCTCAATTTCTCAAATAAGTGGCATCTAGATTTTATCCTACCCCATTATAAAAGCGTAACTAGCTATTTGATCCTGCGAGTCAAGTATTGCCATGTTACTGCCACCACTGCAACAATGGGCAACCCTTCTGAATTTTGACTAATTTGAGATAGTTTCACTACAGTTATTACAGTAGAACCCCGGGTAAGCGGACACCCTCCGGTACGGGCCAAAGTGTATGCTTAGGTGAGGTCTCTGTTTATGCGGGGTCTAATACAGGGTTCCATTCTAACCAAAGGTGTCTGTTAATGTGAGGTGTCCGCTTACACGGGGTGTCCGTTAGGCGGGGTTCTACTGTATGATATTAACGTTCAAAAGTGTGTGAATACCTTAATAGGTTTGATATTAACAAATTCTGTTGTCGATCTTCTATTACAGCATCGCTAAACATATTAACAAGCACCTGTTGCTTAGGCTACTCAGAAGTGTGTCACGATGGTGGCAGCTATGCAAGCAAAACCTAAACTAAACACTGATTGAGTCAGACATCATTTTATCATAAGTAGAACTATGGGAATCAACACATATTCTGGATTATTAATTATTAATTCTAAAGAATAGTGTAGTAAAAAAAACAACTAATTGGAATAGCTCGTCGTACCACTTAACTTTCGATAGAATCATCGCCAAACTGGCAGAGCAAGTGCGATGATACTATCGAAAGTAACAAGGTACAATAAGCTGTCCCAATAAGGATAACAGGTTTCACTTGTACTATACACCTGTAAATATTTGTAAATATTTGAAAACTTATTAAATGAGTTAACTTACTGTGCAAACCCAAATGCAAATCTGTTCTCATCTTCTGAGTTTATGTTGATGAGGTGAGCGTCATAGTCCTTACAGATTGAGTTTGCATTGCTCCAAGTAAGCCGGTTTTCTACAAACTTATAGCAGCTGGCCTTGTAGCGGGTCCATCCCCGAGGACATCCTGAGGTACCTGAGTAGGAGGTATAGCATGGAGGTAATATTAGAGGGAAATTAAGCAGCCATTAGGGTTTGGGGTTAAATTCCTCTTCTACATCAAATATTCATCCTAGTATTTTGTTTTGAGTATAGTCTGCCCCATATCAAATTATCTTAATTCGAAATTGGTCCTCTCTTGGCTTACTATGGCTTCATCAAATAACTAACTCAAAAATAATATTGGTCCATGCCTCGTCCACCACACCATTTCATCAAATAATGTGATTGAGGCTAGAAATTATAACTTTGCCCCAAACTACATCCTGCAAGTTAGCAGTTAGTTAGATGGTTGGTTTGATTTAACATCCAGTTAACCATTAGAGGTTCTCATCAGACTTTCTCAAAGTTCCTTTACACTACATAGACATAGTATGAGAACGATTGGCCTTTGATATAGCAGTAAATCTGGCCGCAGTGGGACTCAAGTCCCACAACCTTGGGAGTACAAGTCCAGTGCCCTAACCACTGAGCTAACACCCCCACCCCCTTGTTTAGAGGTTATACCATTGAACAGTACTGGGAGCTGTTTCAAAAGTCGAGTGAGGTCTCAGCAGTGGCACGTCACATTTCAAAGCTTTTGAAACAGCTCCCAGGTTTATGAGATGGGCTAGGGGAATGGATGTGGCATTATACGGAAACTGGCTTACTGTCTTCATAGTCACTGAAAATATGCCATGATTTTTATTTGTGGAGCAATCTCAAAGCCAAGAGATATTATGTTGCAAGCCAAAATGAATGGTATCTTTTCAGTAGCTATGGAATGAGTGTAGTTTAGATTTTATCTCACGCCTATCACTGACTAATTGACTAATGTTTGTGACATCATCATTCATTGAGTATTATTTTACTCCATGGGCCGTGAGTACGAGTTATACAGCTTTCAGAAGTGCCTTTCCCAGAAAGGGAAACTGAGACATCTATGGATTGTTAGATGATATTCAATGAATACAACTCACTACATTTGTGTACACAGACTAAAGGTGAAGATATGGACCTTACCATCCAATAATCTAAAATAATTCGGATTTTTAAACCATACATCCATTATAGTTGCGCTTGGAAATGACATAGCAACACTAGAAATTTAGGCTGTATTAAAATGATAGGTCATAGGCAATGGGACTAGACTTGTTAATATATGTTTTTACATCTGTTTTTTGAATCAAAAGTTAAAGGGTTTACAAAATGAAAACTGATAGGTTTACTTCTATTAGTAAGATACTGTCTATACACATACTTAATAGTAGTCATCACAAGCTACGGCTATGGCCAGGGAGGACCAAAGACCTGCCCAGCAGCCACGGCGGCCGTTTCTAGGTCAAATTACCACGTGTATGCAAAATCAGGTCAAAATCCAGTATGGCTTATTGGTTGATTATTGGTGAAAATAAATGTGAGAATCATGCTTTCCAATATCAAATTAGTCTAACCATTAACACAAATATTTCAATAAAGATATTTTATAGTTCTATCAGAGGGTTAAACTTGAGATATGAAAACCCAAAGCACTTGGGCCAATGTTTACATCATACATTACATTTTTAACTCTTAGCCATTTAGAAAATAATGCTTTGATAGGTTTGTTGATCTGGATTCCAGCCTAACTTTTCGATTCCAATGTCACTATTAGATCTGTAGTAACAAGGCTTTTATAACCAGTCTGGCTAGGCTGACACAGGCAGTCTAGGCTGGATCTTGACTGGAAGGCTTCACATTTGTAACTGGCTTCTCATTTGATAATATGGTCCGTGCGCGGTGCATGCTGGGAAGGTCCCCGCACCCCCCTCGGTAAAGGCAGAATTATTTCACCTTTGATCGAATTTAAACTGGTTTCTTACCTCCAAGGCATGGCTGCACTGAATAAACTGCGGGAAATAAGTGGGGAACAATAAGTGTTGGTATATAACAAGGAAATAGATACTAATCTAAGATTCATATTACATTCAATTTCTGTTTCTTTTCAAGTTGATAACTTTTTTCTTTCTTTACACCCCCTCCCCCGACACACACACAGAGCTATTTCCTTACACACTTTTTCTCCCTACAAACATTTTTCGATATCATCGCTGTTGGGTTCTCATCTGAAGTCCGACATGATCGCTTTAATTTCCGGATGCACATAAAAAATCATAAAAAGAGAGAGTCAATATCACTTACTGAAAAAACCGATCTATCCAGTTAGGTCACCAGCCCTTTCTTGAATTTTGGACGACCTGACAACTTTCAACTGTCAATGGCTAGACATTGGTATATAAAATGAATGTAGAAGCATGAGGAGATTCTTGGTTTGATGACTATTATGGCAAGAACAAATCAGAAAGCCTTAAGGATTTGTTTGAACAAACTCAGAAGGGCCTAAGATGCCTTTCTGAATCCTATCTGAGAAAGTAATTAATGATTGGATAGAAGCATTTTGAGATAAGAAAAAGGCAAGCTGAGCAACAAACCAACAAACAACTAGGAAAGATGTCAACCCACTTAACCCATTCGCGCCGGGTGATGCCAGACGAGGATTTCTCCCTACAGACGACAGGGGTAATCAAACGAGATTGAGGACCTCTCGTCCAAAATCTCCCCCATGGAGGTCTCCCTCGTGGGGACTCTCCTGGGCAAGGAGAGTTGAAAATTAAAAAAGGCCCTGGTCTTTGCCTACAGCAAGGACAACAATTGTTGACACTTGACCAGATGCTGGTGCACCCCTCTCCTAAGATATCTCACTCTCTAAGTGGTATTCTGTACAAGGTTCTCACTATGCTCTATCACCCCTCTCAAAATATCTCACACTCTCTAAGTGGTATTTTGTACAAAGTTCTCACTACACACCCCTCTCATAAGATCTCACACTCTCTACGTGGTATTCTGTACAAGGTTCTCACTACGCTCCCCTCTCAAAAGATCTCACACTCACAAAGTGGTATTTTGTACAAAGTTCTCACTACACACCCCTCTCATAAGATCTCACACTCTCTACGTGGTATTCTGTACAAGGTTCTCACTACGCTCCCCTCTCAAAAGATCTCACACTCTCTAAGTGGTATTCTGTACAAGGTTCTCACTACACACCCCTCTCATAAGATCTCACACTCTCTAAGTGGTATTCTGTACAAAGTGGTGCACCCCTCTCATAAGATCTCTCACTCTCTAAGTGGTATTCTGTACAAGGTTCTCACTATGCTCTATCCCCCCTCTCATAAGATCTCACACTCTCTAAGTGGTATTCTGTACAAGGTTCTCACTACACACCCCTCTCATAAGATCTCACACTCTCTAAGTGGTATTCTGTACAAAGTGGTGCACCCCTCTCATAAGATCTCTCACTCTCTAAGTGGTATTCTGTACAAGGTTCTCACTATGCTCTATCCCCCCTCTCATAAGATCTCACACTCTCTAAGTGGTATTCTGTACAAGGATCTCACTACGCACCCCTCTCCTAAGATCTCACACTCACTAAGTGGTATTTTGTACAAAGTTCTCTCTATGCTCTATCCCCCCTCTCATAAGATCTCACACTCTCTAAGTGGTATTCTGTACAAGGTTCTCACTACGCACCCCTCTCATAAGATCTCACACTCACTAAGTGGTATTTTGTACAAATTCTCACTACAAACCCCTCTCATAAGATCTCACACTCTCTAAGTGGTATTCTGTACAAGGTTCTCACTATGCTCTATCCCCCCTCTCATAAGATCTCACACTCACTAAGTGGTATTCTGTACAAGGTTCTCACTACGCACCCCTCTCATAAGATCTCACACTCTCTAAGTGGTATTCTGTTCAAGGTTCTCACTATGCTCTATCCCCCCTCTCATAAGATCTCACACTCTCTAAGTGGTATTTTGTACAAAGTTCTCACTGCACACCCCTCTCATAAGATCTCACACTCTCTAAGTGGTATTCTGTACAAGGTTCTCACTGCGCTCTATGGGAGAAGAATTCTAAACAAGCCAGGCTTAGAGCCTTGAGAATCCAGTGGCACACAGTATTCCCGCTAGGTGGCATCGTTGGGATTATAGGAATCTTTGGGTTGCATTGACGTCTTTAGCACGGGAGGCAGGCCAGTGTATTCTCAAGGCTCTAAGCCTAGTGCATTAAGAATTTTTCTCCATAGAGCGTGGTGAGAGTACAGAATACGACTGAGAGAGTGTGAGATCTTATCAGTGTGGTGCACCCATAAAGGTGGAGGTCTATACATAGAGAACTATCAATTTACTGTGTGGTGAACACAGAACTTAGAGAACCAAATAAGGATTTTGAATGTCCGGTAATTGAACTTAGGAGACTGAACCGCCAACTGCTTATAACCATTTATCTACCACCAAACACCATCATTAATGTCTCATTAGAGCGATTACAGCTGTTTGTCTCGGAGGATGAGGAGTACTTAAACCATGAACATGGATGATTTCAATGTAATTTCCCTAGATTTTTTTAACAAGAGAAGCAAAGCAATTGAGGACTTTTGTAGGAGAAACAACTCATACTATACACCTGTGCCTTAAAATATTCCAAATACCAACCTCTGCTATGCAAGTGGTAGTTTCGATGTACCACATACTGTGCCGTTCTGCTACGCGCTGCTGTCAGTGAATCTGGTTGGAGAGTGTTGATCACGCATGCGCGTAGTGCGTAGCAGAATAGGGCTTCCGGACTACCAGTCGACTTTGATTTTTGCTTCTACATCGACTAATTTTGGTAAGTTTTCGGATATTTAAGAATATGTAGAGGTGTATAGTACAAGTGAAACTTGTTAACCTAAGCGGGACGGCTGGCCTAGTTTTAGCGAGAGTAATGCGGTACGACCAGCCGTCCCACTTAGGTTAACTAGTTTCCCTAAATTACCTGCATCTGACCTTATAGTGGTACGTGAATAGAAATATGAGGAAATAAGCCCAGGCCGGGGTTATTGGAATATAAGCCGAACGGAAGGTGGCAGGTCAGTCCGTGAACCATGGACCAGCGAGTGGGAGGACACCTAGCGGTGGATCTCACTCAACCTTACACTGGCAACCAGAGCTACACAATCGTATCAGGAGTTGGTTGCCAAACTAAGTCAACCTCCACAGACCACTGCATGGGGACGGGCAAGGAATAGTCAGTCTGATTATGTCCTTTTTCATAAATATGGATATATTAAAGATATTCGCCAAACTAAGAAACCTGTTGTTTTATATTGTATTTCCACTCGAGGTTATACACAATATTAACTGGTTTCAGATACAAGCGGCAGTAATCTCCAAGGACAAGATGCGTAGTAATCTCCGAATGATAGTGAGGTAATTACAAAGAGTCTAGTCCGAAGAGATTGCGGCCGCTTTTATCTGAAACCAGTTTTTATTGTATTTATTAACCACCGTTCCTTGCTAATAATTACAATGCTCTTCTGATACTTGACCGATGCGCCTCCTATCGTTAGTGAAAATATACAGCTGTACTTTTTAAATTACCCGCGAGGTGACAGTTAGTTTGAATCAGTTTGCCATGTTGGTTTTATATGGTCACCGGAAGATGGATTTTACACTAAAATACAGAAATAAAACAAGGTAAGAACTCGTTGAAAACTGTAATCTGACAGATTATGAAGTTTGGGAGATACTGCGACAGATTAATTCACTAAACTTGAACTATTCTGTAGTGTACATTGACTGTGACGTTGTGTGATTGTCTGCTGCTGTCTCTGCATGTATTAATTCGTGTTTCGCTCACAAGGGGCCTGATGTTTTGGGAACTATTTCCAGTAATCTCCTGATTTTAGAGTCAGGAAGTTACAGGCCTCAGTAATCTCCTGGTATCAAAATACTCACACCCAGTGCTATTCCTATAGGGACTCTATATTACGTGGTTAATGAACCATCTTAACAATCTCTCAGATGGAGCTTTGGGCTGGGCTTCTGCCACTTACCACTATTGAGTATCAAGAAAGTAATAATGGTGACAGGGATATGACTGACCTCAATAAGATGTGAGGCTTCAACCAAATACAGCTAAATGATTTTCGCCCCATAAGAGTGGCAGTCAAAAGTTGGCATTCACCTTAGATAAAAAAGATAGAAATACTAACTTAGAAAAAGGAGCACAATGAAAATTTAAACAACTACTTACATAGCACTAACCTTACACCCAGCTAGATGTATATAAACTGCAATAATGAACTTGGTATGTATGTTTAAATACGTCTGGATTCGACATGTTTGATATTTTCTACGATTGGAATTGGAATATTTGGAATATTGGAATAGAGCACATTCTGATTGGAATTTCTGGTGGGTTGTACATAAAGGGGGGTGTCCACCAACACGACAAGGCAACAACAATGGCTTCCCGATTGCCTATGATTGGAAGGCTTGTCGTAGCCTTGTCGTGGTTGGTGGACCCCAGTTCCAGACAAGAATATACGACAAGGCCATGACAGGCTGCGACTAGAAGCTTGTCGGGGGCCTGTCGAGGGCGTTCCGACAAGGTTACAACAAAATCGAACATGTTCGATTTTTCCCACGACTGGACCCTTGTCGTGGAGTGTCATGGCGTGTCGGGAGCATGTCGCAGAGGTCTATGATAGGAAATTTAGGTCAAGCTTGCACTTCCCGTCACGCCCCGACAACGATGTCGTAAAGCCCCCCTTCTGAGACAAGGCTGCGACAAGCGCAGGTTCGAAAATTCTTGTCGGTGTTTGTTGTAGCCTTGTCATGGTTGGTGGATGCCACCTTAAGGCCAGCCCCGATGAACCACGATGGTCTACGACATACATTTACCTCCCGATCGGGAGGTCCCAGATAGTTTCAAATCGTGGACATGGTTTGAAATCGTAGAGCGCAGAAATGCCTTTGGAGGACAAACAACATAAACCATGGTCAAGATTAAATCTGTGTATCAATGTAGATGAGTTTAAATATTGAAATATATTATAATTTTGAAAATATTGAATGAATCTGAATAATCTTTTAGAGGTATTTACAACATAATTTGAAGTCATTTTTCAGACACTAATACAATCCAAGTGAAAAATATAACTGATAGAATCATGATTCCGATCTGAAACTATTATTTTCAGACCAGTATAAATATCTGTATACGGTCTACCTAATTCCAGAATCTCATAATTTTCCACCTAGTATTTCACCCGCAAGAGATATTTTCCCATCAAATCCGATACAATACCCTACGACAGGCTACGATAACTCCAACATGTTGGATATCATCGGGAGCTCTACGATTGGCGTTTACTATCGCAGCCTATCGTGAGGTATCGTAGACGAAATCACAGAAACCTGTTCAACCTACCACAATTTTTGCTGACCTTACGATAGAATCAGTATGGTGTCTGGAAGGCAGTCGTAAGGCCACTCGGGACCAGAATCATGGTAGGTGGGGGCTGGCCTTTACGATAGCGTTTCCGATTCATTCCTGACACAATTCCAATCATAGTGTATGCTTATGAAGATGCCGGTATTGGGGACCTATCAGAACCATCAAACCCTTGGCGCATGTTTGCTTACGATTGGAGTTCCCGTTCTGAATTCTATCATAATTCTTTGGGGTCTATCGGGAACATTTCTATCGGGGTCCTATCGGGGTATATCGGGGACCTTATCGTAGTAGATGGGTGCGGCCTCTTACCTCTGTAATCCGAATACAATAAATCCAATTCTAAAAAAAAATCAAACTATTAACTATCTTTAAGGAACTTGCCTTGCAGAAACTTAAATAATGATAGCAGTCATTACAACCACAAGTTCTCATTCTTATTCTCTTTCAGTCAGTAATGTTCTGGTGTTTTATTAACCACCTTATACGGAGTCTCCATAGGAACAGCACCGGGTGTGAGCATTTGGTTACCAGGAGAATAGTGATGCTGAAAGGTCTGCAACGCCAGAGCACCCACACTAAAAAGTAGAGAGTCTCTAGAATCAAAATCAACTTCGATAACCATTGTGGCAAGCCGGCAAGAAAAATCCTAAATTTTCAGATCTGCTCCTCTACTAATTACTAAGGCCCATAACCTCCTGCAGGAGATTACTGGAAATAGTTCCCAAACCTTCATCGGGCCCCTAGCGAGCGTTGTTTTGAGTTTGACACCATTTGACAGCAGCAGACAATATTACGATCACAAGATCGCAATCGACGGTGTCTACAGTTCAAGTTTGGTGAATTCATCTTTGGCAGTGTCTTATAATCGGTCTTTAAAAAAAACATTTTTCACTACGCGAAAGCGTATGAAGAAACATTTTTTATATATATTAATCGGCCTTTAATCGGTCTGATTACAGTTAGGGGCCATCCATACAGTACGTACACAGAATTTCCTGGAAAATTTCTGGACCCCCCCCCACTTTCAAACACGTGAAGCAGGATTTATATGTAGGCATAATGCACCTGAGACAGGTGTACTTCACATCTTTTCTTCAGTCTCTGACAAGTTTCCCCCAGCTCTGAAATCTAGCAGCAGGCTGTACATCTTGGCTTTTCCCCAAAACTATTTGGTGGAGGGACAGTATGGTGGAGAGGCAGTATGGTGGAGGGACAGTATGGTGGAGGGACAGTATGGTAGAAGGACAGTATGGTGGAGGGACAGTATGGTGGAGGGACAGTATGGTATAGGGGCAGTATGGTGGAGGGACAGTATGGTGGAGGGACAGTATGGTGGAGGGACACTATGGTGGAGGGACAGTATGGTGGAGGGACAGTATGGTGGAGGGACAGTATGGTAGAGGGGTTATATGATTCAGGAACATTTCTTATAAGAGGCAGTATGGTTAAGGGATAGTATGGTGGAGGGACAGTATGGTGGAGGGACAGTATGGTGGAGGGGCAGTATGGTGGAGGGACAGTATGGTGGAGGGGCAGTATGGTGGAGGGGCAGTATGGTACAGGGGCAGTATGGTGGAGGGGCAGTATGGTAGAGGGGTTATATGATTCAGGAACATTTCTTGTGAGAGGCAGTATGGTTAAGGGACAGTATGGTGGAGGGACAGTATGGTAGAGGGGTTATATGATTCAGGAACATTTCTTATAAGAGGCAGTATGGTTAAGGGACAGTATGGTGGAGGGACAGTATGGTATAGGGGCAGTATGGTGGAGGGACAGTATGGTAGAGGGGTTATATGATTCAGGAACATTTCTTATAAGAGGCAGTATGGTTAAGGGACAGTATGGTGGAGGGACAGTATGGTATAGGGGCAGTATGGTGGAGGGACAGTATGGTGGAGGGACAGTATGGTAGAGGGGTTATATGATTCAGGAACATTTCTTATAAGAGGCAGTATGGTTAAGGGACAGTATGGTGGAGGGACAGTATGGTATAGGGGCAGTATGGTGGAGGGACAGTATGGTAGAGGGGTTATATGATTCAGGAACATTTCTTATAAGAGGCAGTATGGTTAAGGGACAGTATGGTGGAGGGATAGTATGGTATAGGGGCAGTATGGTGGAGGGACAGTATGGTAGAGGGGTTATATGATTCAGGAACATTTCTTATAAGAGGCAGTATGGTTAAGGGACAGTATGGTGGAGGGACAGTATGGTATAGGGGCAGTATGGTGGAGGGACAGTATGGTAGAGGGACAGTATGGTAGAGGGGTTATATGATTCAGGAACATTTCTTATAAGAGGCAGTATGGTTAAGGGACAGTATGGTGGAGGGACACTATGGTGGAGGGACAGTATGGTAGAGGGACAGTATGGTAGAGGGACAGTATGGTGGAGGGACAGTGTGGTAGAGGGGTTATATGATTCAGGAACATTTCTTATAAGAGGCAGTATGGTTAAGGGACAGTATGGTGGAGGGACAGTATGGTGGAGTGACAGTATGGTGGAGAGACAGTATGGTAGAGGGGTTATATGATTCAGGAACATTTCTTATAAGAGGCAGTATGGTATAGGGGCAGTATGGTGGAGGGACAGTATGGTGGAGGGACAGTATGGTAGAGGGGTTATATGATTCAGGAACATTTCTTATAAGAGGCAGTATGGTTAAGGGACAGTATGGTGAGGAGCAGCATGGTCAAGGGGTGGTATGGGTGAGAGGAGGTATAGTTAGGAGCAGTATGGCTGAACAACAGAATGTTTGAGGGGCAGCATAGTTCAGGGGCAACATAGCTTCGGGACAGTATTGAGGGGCAGTAGGGTTTGATGCAATTTGATTCAGGGGCAGTATTGTGGAGGAGTAGTAAAGCTGAGGGTCTTTGAGGGACAGTAAGATGAGAGCCAATATGGTGAGAGGCAGTATGGCGAGGGCCAATATGATTCAATATGCCAATCCACGAACCTACTTGGCAACCTGCCCCCAACCCCCATCAAACTGCCCATCTCGCTGGCTGCCCACCCATCCAACAACACCGGTGTATATTACTATATACCGGTGCATGAATGTTTCACTTTTACGCAATAGCAGAAAGAATTCCGTTCGGCCGCACTGTGGCGTAAATATTTTTACTACCCACTGTACCACGTGATCTGTTGACATCGGATCAAAAAATAAACTGTCTGTACAAGCAGGCAAATGTGCACGCAAATACGGAAGTACAGAGAATTACACTGACTACAGAGAGGATTTAAACAAAATATGTCAAGAATACTATGTAGGGGAAACTTCAAAAACTCTTAGGGAAAGACTCACTGCCCACCTCTCAGACATTCGGCACAATCTAAACAAACCAGTGGCAGAACATTTCAATGACTTTGATCATACTGTAGAACAGGACATGATAATCTATCCAATGCATCAAATTCTTGACCAAGGCTTAGCATAGAAAAACAAGATAAAAAGAAGAGATATTGAATATAATCTGCAGCTACTGGAAACAATGCAGCCTAAGGGCATGAACATTAAATTATCCCCAAAACAAACTGTGGTATTCTCTATCCCATATAGTGCTACTGCCATCAAAATCAGTTCATTGGTTAGACAAAAATACCAAACATTGCAAGACACATTTCCAAATTATTTCAGCGATGATTAGGTTGTTGCATGCAAAAGGAATAAAAATCTCAAGGAATTTTGGTATCTAGTCGGCTAAAATAAAGTAACAATGGGTAACTAAATCAAATAAATCATACTAGATCAAATGAATTCAATTAAATTCAGCTGAAAATGTTCACCCTAAAATAAAGATAAACTAAATCAAATGAAGTAAATTAAATCAAATATACAGATTAAAATTAAAAATTCCTCCACATAAATTTCCAAATGACTCATTCCCATTTGTTTTTATTTTACCTACTTTTTCAAATTATTGTTTTATTTCCTTTTTTGATTCTATTTATTATTATTATTTCTAAATTTTTATATATATATTTTTTAATCAATTTTACTATAAACAAGTTTGTTTTTTAATTCTACTTAGTTACAATTTCAATTTATAAAATTATTTTTATCTATTTATTATTATCATTTTACTTATTTGATTTTTATCATCATTTATTTTTTTTATTTTTTTTATACATTATATTCGATGTAATTCTAATTAAGTATTACCTTATAAATATATTCAACTAATTTATTCATTGCATTCATTGAACAGACTTCGTTTATTCTTAAATTATTAATTTCACATGTATATTCAGTATCAATTTCTCTTGATTTATATCTTAATATTTCAAATTTCTATTCAACATTCTTGAAATAAGAAATAAACTGTTGCCAGTACACCAAGGTAGTACACCATTGTATACCTAAATACAAATCACACCTAAATACACAGCTATACACACACTTATACAAGACATTTTCATTGATATTGCGTATGCATACGTATGGAAAATCAAGCCTTCAACCCCCTTGTACGCTTTTGTACGCATTAGGTCTACCCCCCCCCCCCCCCACTCCCCCTTGCTGCATACATACTTTATGAATGGCCCCTTATCAGCAAATTCTTACCTCGTTTTGCCCCATATTTTAGCGTTAAGTCCCTCCTCCGATGACAACATGAAACCAACATGGTGAAGGGATACTTGACTGCCACCTCACGGGCGATTTAGGAAAAATATTATCATTAATGATAGGAGGCGCATCGGTCAAGTTTCAGAAGAGCATCGTCATTATTAGCAAGGAATGGTGGTTAATAAATACAATATAAACTGGTTTTAGATAAAACCGACTGATTACTGCCGCTTGTATCTGAAACCAGTTAATATTGTATATATACTGACTGACCCACACAGTAATACACACACATTGAAAGAGACACTCCTACACACAGTTATATAGACAGGCATATAGACAGACGTTTAGAAGACACTTCTACACACAGTTATATAGACAGGCATATAGACAGACATATAGAAGACACTCCTACACACAGTTATATAGACAGGCATATAGACAGACATATAGAAGACACTTCTACACACAGTTATATAGACAGGCATATAGACAAACATATAAAAGACACTCCTACACACAGTTATATAGACAGGCATATAGAAGACACTTCTACACACATACATATAGACAGACATATAGACAGACATTTAGAAGACACTTCTACACACAGACATGTAGACAGGCATATAGACAGACATATAGAAGACACTCCTACACACAGTTATATAGACAGGCATATAGACAGACATATAGAAGACACTTCTACACACAGACATATAGACAGGCATATAGACAGACATATAGAAGACACTTCTACACACAGTTATATAGACAGGCATATAGACAGGCATATAGAAGACACTTCTACACACAGTTATATAGACAGACATATAGACAGACATATAGAAGACACTTCTACACAGACATATAGACAGACATATAGAAGACACTCCTACACACAGCTATATAGACAGGCTTATAGACAGACATATAGAAGACACTCCTACACACAGTTATATAGACAGGCTTATAGACAGGCATATAGAAGACACTCCTACACACAGTTATATAGACAGGCATATAGAAGACACTCCTACACACAGTTATATAGACAGGCATATAGACAGACATATAGAAGACACTTCTACACACAGTTATATAGACAGGCATATAGACCGACATATAGAAGATACTCCTACACACAGTTATATAGACAGGCATATAGACAGACATATAGAAGACACTCCTACACACAGTTATATAGACAGGCATATAGACAGACATATAGAAGACACTTCTACACACAGACATATAGACAGAGGCACTCATGCACACAGTAATACACATGCAGTAATACACACATTGATGAAACATTCCTACACGGTGATACATGGGCATAGACAGAGACACACCAACTTAGTCCTACAAACACATGAACAGAGACACTCCTACACACCGTCATGCAATACGCGAGTCCCCCGAGGGTTCATGGTATTTATCAAAGATATTTATTACCCACCCAATACAGAGTCTCCAGACTAAGTCTATGGAGCCTGCAGACTGAGACTGAATACAACTAAGTTGGTTTGTGGAAAATACCAGGAATTTACCAAAATTTTGAAATCAATTGTGCCGGGATATACTGTAAACTAGACAGCCTTATAGAAACTTAGAAATTACGTTCAATCAGGCGTTGGATTTTTCTGGACACACAAAACATAAAGTCAATTTGTAATTGGTTTTGGTTTTGCAAAATTCAGGCAATCAATATTGAAGAACGTCAGTTGAGAAATGTACTGCACATGTATGAGGCCTATTGTGGAAAATGGGGATTTGTGTTAGAGGGACAAGGATTCTTTTCCACCATAATCAAGTAGTCTGTCAATATTTCCAGGTGATGAATATAAAATCATTTATTGAGTACCAATATAAAGGTATTTTACATCTCTGAATAAATGAGAAAGAAGCATGTTGAAACATCGGAGATGGATTAGAAAAATGCCTTTCACTAGCCACAGGAGTGCCTCGAGGCTTTATCAGTAAGGAAAGGTTTTAGAGATAAGACTACGATGGGATGAGTAAAATCTATTATGGTGAGTAAGATAAAAAAGAGTAGAGTATTGAAATATCTAGTAAACAAAATTATACAATAATATGTAGCCCTATAAAACAGTGGGACATTTGAAAATAAGTGTATTTTTTAAGATGTAATATAGAACCAAGTGTTGCATACAACATGGAAAAAGCTTAAATATGAATGTGATATCAACTCTATAACTAATTGAACAAATCGGATGTTAAACTACCCACACAAACAAACAAACTATCACTCTAACTTAAAACCCATTTCCGATGACAAATAAAGAGAGCAATGCTTGTATAAAAAACATAGAACAAAATCCTATATTCATATGGAAGAAATCATGAAGTTCCATTGCATTTCATGCACTAGATACATACATGCTAGACTTGTCTGCTCTTCCTTGATCCCCCACTTTGTGATACATTACTATTTATCATAGAAGGAAGGTTAATTCTGCATCTTGAACTTTCCCTCCCCCACCTACAGCACTGCATCTGAAACATGACTCACAAATACATATAGTTCACAAAAGATTCTCAATTAGGATTGTAATTGCTAACATGCATACTGCTAAGAAAGTGAGAGAAGCAAACACTTACAGTAGACAAGGCTGATGAGGAGAAATATCACTCTATAATTTGTAGAATCCATGTTGATCCTGAATCCCCATGTGCGCTTCACGCTGCTGAGACAGGATCTGCGTCAACCTAGAGAAGCGGTCTTACATATACAATGTGTATGCCATACATCTGCCTTATAAGGCAATATATTTTATTCCTGTGAATGCCTGCAGTAATATTGACATATTAGGAAGTAATATGAAATGAATTAGCATGATTTTGCATAATCTTTTACGCATGTTATTCGCGCAGCACACTACAGCTACCAGGAGGCGAATGTATTTCAAAGATCACAAAAAAACCCACCACACAACATAAATATACAGTGTTCAAAAGGAGTGATCATTATTTACTGCAGTGGGGGGGCTCATCTTTCATTGGGGGAATCAGGCTTTGTTTTACATTTCGTTGGAGGGGGTAATTGATTTGTCTTGTAGAGGAAGGCTGATTCTTTATTTTTGTCTTAAATATGTCTCAAAATATACCAATTATCTAGAATTATTGACTTGCAAATTTACAAAGCTAATATTCTCCTAAACACTATCCCTATACTGTAGGTCTGCTACTTTTTTCTGTATTTGTGGGAAGGGATGGTGTGGGTGGTTTTGTATATTTCTCTATTAGGGTGTCTTAACATGTGAAAAGGTGCCAACATGTTTGACAGATTCATGCAAAATCTTTTTACTTGCTGTAGTACACTGGCACTTTTGGCAGTAGCCAATATGAGGTGATTGTAAAGCTATTACTAGTCTTATATATTGATAATACCTTGGTAATATAATGGCACTTGTCGTAGCCTTGTCGTGGTTGGTGGACGCACCCTCTAAGACTTGTCAGTGTCTATGCCACGACGGGAAGGTCGTGTATTACTACGCGACGCGTTAGCTGAGCGTAGTGAGGAACAGACCTGACCAGAGTGGCATAGACACTGACAAGTCTTACTCGAGTTTGGTTTTGTATTTATCCTACCCCGTCTCTATGCTTTTGGATTACTAAAAGACAAATATCGATTGAATGACCAACTGAAGTCCAACCGGAACTTTTGAGGCCAACCGGAACTTTTTTTTGGAGCAGCTGACAATCTGGTCACTGATTGGTCATTTTTGTTTTATGCCCCTAGAGGCATAAATCACACTTTATGTCGTGGCATGCCGCATAAAATTTGCCTATGTTATGCCTATGGACCATTTTTATTAGGGGAAGGATAAAAGGACCTCTCCGATGGGGAGAGTATTTCTTGGTCGCGGTGGTATCGTGTCCTGGATCATGTTATTGTTTGGATTGTACCGGCCCTACTTGTTTTGAAGTTTCCTGTCATACATATTTCCTAGACTGGTTCCTTGTTGGGTGAGTTTCACTTAGAAGTGAATTAGAACAGGAAAAAGGATACATAGGTATATAGGAATACACAATAATGACTGGTTTTGTGGTACAAGTTGGTTGGTTGGTTGGTTTGATTTAACGTCCAGTTAACCATTGCAGGTTCTCACCAGACTTTCTCACTGTACCTTTACACCACGAGGGTGGTAATTGAATCTATGAGATAAATTCAGGTAGAAATCTCACCCCTACACTTTTACCGAGGTGAGAGTTCTTTTAATTCCCACACCACACAGACATGGTATTAGATTAGAAGGACTGGTCTTTGATATAGCAGTAAATCTACCACTGATGGGGGTGAAGGAGAAAGGTGGCTGTACACCACACCACATAGACATGGTATGAGAAGGACAGGCCTTTGATAAAGCAGTAAATCTACCACTGCTGGGAATGAAGGAGAAAGGTGGCTGTACACCACACCACATAGATAAAGTATGAGAAGGATTGGCCTTTGATATAGCAGTAAATCTACCACTGCTAGGGATGAAAGAGAAAGGTGGCTGTACACCACACCACATAGACATGGTATGAGAAGGATTGGCCTTTGATATGGCAGTATAAATCTACCACTGCTGGGGATGAAGGAGAAAGGTGGCTGTACACCACACCACACCACATAGACATGGTATGAGAAGGACTGGCCTTTGATATAGCAGTAAGTCTACCACTGATGGGGGTGAAGGAGAAAGGTGGCTGTACACCACACCACATAGATATATATTTTTTTGTATCAGGTAAGACATACAAATTCACCCATAAATGGGCGTTCTTCCTTGTTGTCATGGTAACAAAGACCCACAGTATATATACAGGACGTACAGGACATACAAGACGTGGTCTGCTACTGGCATGGTCGGGATAAAGTGTTTATATTTCCACAAGATCTGGTCTACTTAGGAGAAAGCCTTTTATTTGTAGTTTAAAATAAGAGGTGTCTACGCTTTTTTGAATTTCTGCAGGTAATTGATCCCAGACCCTTGTACCGAGATATAGGGATGGCTGTCTATATTTTTCTGTCCTTGGGGGGTCTAGTTTCTCCCCACCCCGGTCGCTTGAGTTATGCTTGTGTGCAAGCATATCCAGTCTGCACCATGAGGAGGCGAGACGACCAAGAGGGTGAACAGAGTGATCATTGCTGTCTACCCCAGTAGACCTGGGTATGAGTGGCCGCAATCTCCGAGTGGTTGTCGCATAATATTACGTCGTGAACTACGAGGGTATTATGTTCATCTTTATTGTATTTATTACCTGCCTACAGGATTAATAACAAGAATGGGCCATGAATCAACGTATAGGATGACTACACATTTGATGAGGCCACAGAACTCCCAAACATTGTAGTGATTCAGTGTATACTTCAACCAGTTAGATAGTTTGCTATGTTTCTGTGTTTTTAGCATGAAAAAAGTTTTATGACATTGATTTTTGATGATAAATGAGTTTATTATGACTGATAAATCAATAATAATGAATGAACATTCAGGAAACTTACTTTGACCTCATTATGGACAGGACTATTTTTCCGGTACAGGTCAGAATAACTGGGTAGCCGATTCTAGGTGCTTGTTACATTTCCTATGGAGACTTCGTATTTGGTGAGTAATAAATACAGAGGCTAGGAAGATTGAATATGAGAAATATTGGCAGTTAGTGTCAGTCGCTGTTAGACAAAGAGCAACCTGATCTATACAAAAGTGAATTGTGAGTAAAAGGGAATATATACAGGCAGGAAGATTGAATATAAGACATTTACGTAGCTTTTTGTTGTTGATGGTTTTTTGGGGGTCTGATATGTTATACATAATCGGCCGGATTCGGCTACGGCCGATCTGCCATCCGGCCCCTCTGCAGTACATCATCAATAGTTCAAGGTTGACAGAGCAGGGTAACCACAAACGTGAATACACATTTTTTTTCCCTTCTTTTTTACGACTTTCTGTTGTGTTGGCTAGTGAGATGGGAATGCAAATGAATAAATCATAACCTCTACACAGTCACTACAGGAGAATAAAACATTTCACCTTTTTCTCATAGTGACAAACCAGGATCATTATTATGGTTGCAGTAATTCAATCATAATTTCATAATAGAGCATTCATTTTCCATTATGAACTTAATATAAACCTCTACATCAAGATTTAAGCTTGAGCTGTACAAAGATTGTAATACACGGTCCAATATACTCTTATATCACATTTTTAGGTATACGTGGTACTATTAATACTATATGCAAGACACACCTTTCGATGACCTGATTAACAAGTATATGACACCACCTGGAAGTATATTAGGATTACTTCTAATAAGTTTAATGGACTTTATATCTAAAATATGTTAACGTGTATCTTGTAGAAAAGTTATTGCTACAGTTTGGGATACTAATCCTCAGAAGTGGTTTACAAAGTTTATCCTACCCCTAATAAAAATCGCCATAGGTTTAACATTGACTCAACGTATTTGACAGAGCGTTGAATAAAGTATTATTTATGCACCGAGGTGAATAGAAAAAACTGACCAATCAGGGACGAGATCATGAAAGTAGATCCGGCAGCATTGATAAATGTGGCCATCCTCCGATGAGTGTCAACACGCTGCTAACATAGATAATTACAAAATGTTCTCTGTATATCGGTGAGATGGGGTAGGATAAATACGAAACCGAATTCGAGTTAGCCTTCTCAATGTTTATACCACTCTGGTCAGGTTTGCTACTCACTACACTCGGCTAACGCCTCGTGTACTAATACACGAACTGCCCATCGTGGCATAAACATTGACAGGGCTAACTCTCGTTTGGTTTCGACTAATTATCTCACCCCTAGTATTTTTTCTCCATATACTGAACATTGGGAACTCATTTCTAACGCCCATTAGATATTTACGAAAAATACTCAATGGGGAATTATGTCACAAAGGTTAGCCCATTAGTCAACATTAAGGGAGAGAAACCTATTCAAGTTTAGTGGCAGAGCTCGATCCCATCTCATTTGAATCACTACGCCTTGTGAATTACTACATGATTCAAACTCGATGGTATACAAACTCAGACCCTAAACTCTTATAGGTTTCCTCTATAGCACAAGTTTGAGACTTCAATCCATAAATGTGGGTCCATTTTTCCATTTTATTTTACAGCAATTATTAATTATCAAACAAGAGTTTCGGCCTCTTTTCTTGTCTAAACATATTTTTTGCATTATTTCCATATTTTCATATGCTCCAAATTGTTTCTTGTATTTATGGAGAAATAAACCTGAAATTAATTGCCCAAAATCATTTCTATATTTTCTCAAATGGCTGTTTTCTAGACCCTTGGGGGCCATACAAAAGGTACGTACCCAGCAAGGAGGTGGGTGGGGGTGGGGTTTAGACCAAATGCGTACCAAATCGTACGGGGGGGGGGGGGGGAAGGGGGTGAAGTCTGGAGTTTCCATATGCATGCAGACGTAATTTCAATGAAAGTGTCTTGTATAAGTATTTGTGTAGGTGTGTGTGTGTATTTATATATACCAGCTGCTGTTGGGGGGGGGGGGGGGAGGGGGCAGCCAGGAGATAGATAGGCCTTATGGGGGGGGGGGGGGGCAGTAAGGTGAGGGTCAGTATGGTTTAGGACCAGTATACCAGGGCAGTATTGGGAAGGGCAGTATGGTTGAGGGGCAATATAGTGGTTGAGGGAATGTATTGGTGAGGGACATTATGGTTGAAGAGCAGAAGTATGGTTAAGGGCAGGATGGGTGAGGGGCAGTATGGCTGAGAAACAGTCATTTAGGGGCAGTATGTTGGAGGGACAGTATGGTGGAGGGGCAGTATGGTGGAGGGGCAGTATGGTGGAGGGGCAGTATGTTGGAGGGACAGAATGGTGGAGGGGCAGTATGGTGGAGGGACAGAATGGTGGAGGGGCAGTATGTTGGAGGGACAGAATTGTAGAGGGACAGTATGGTGGAGGGACAGTATGGTGGAGGGACAGTATGGTGGAGGGGCAGTATGGTGGAGGGGCAGTATGGTGG
The DNA here is from genome assembly GCA_950022655.1 of Alentia gelatinosa. Lineage (NCBI taxonomy): Eukaryota > Metazoa > Annelida > Polychaeta > Phyllodocida > Polynoidae > Alentia > Alentia gelatinosa. The sequence continues at coordinate 143,921,423 of OX465580.1, read as the reverse complement.
AGGGACAGTATGGTGGAGGGACAGTATGGTGGAGGGGCAGTATGGTGGAGGGACAGTGTGGTGGAAGGGCAGTATGGTGGAGGGACAGTATGGTGGAGGGACAGTATGGTGGAGGGGCAGTATGGTGGAGGGACAGTTTGGTGGAGGGGCAGTATGGTGGAGGGGCAGTATGGTAGAGGGACAGTATGGTGGAGGGGCAGTATGTTGGAGGGACAGAATGGTGGAGGGGCAGTATGGTGGAGGGACAGAATGGTGGAGGGGCAGTATGTTGGAGGGACAGAATTGTAGAGGGACAGTATGTTGGAGGGACAGTATGGTGGAGGGGCAGTATGGTGGAGGGACAGTATGGTGGAGGGGCAGTATGGTGGAGGGACAGAATGGTGGAGGGGCAGTATGGTGGAGGGACAGAATTGCAGAGGGACAGTATGGTGGAGGGACAGTATGGTGGAGGGGCAGTATGGTGGAGGGACAGTATGGTGGAGGGGCAGTATGGTGGAGGGACAGAATGGTGGAGGGGCAGTATGGTGGAGGGACAGAATTGTAGAGGGACAGTATGGTGGAGGGACAGTATGGTGGAGGGGCAGTATGGTTGAGGGACAGTATGGTGGAGGGACAGTATGGTGGAGGGGCAGTATGGTGGAGGGACAGAATGGTGGAGGGGCAGTATGGTGGAGGGACAGAATTGTAGAGGGACAGTATGGTGGAGGGACAGTATGGTGGAGGGGCAGTATGGTGGAGGGACAGTATGGTGGAGGGGCAGTATGGTGGAGGGGCAGTATGGTGGAGGGGCAGTATGGTGGAGGGACAGTATGGTTGTGAGATTGCTGTGAGACTGTTACGATTAAGTCTGCGACAGCAGCGCTTGTTTCCGACGGCGTCGGCGACTAATCGCGGCGACAAACCGCTGCGCTCTGCGATTAACCTTCCGACGCACTACAACGCACTATGACGCTCTACAAAATTCAAATATGTTTGAATATCGTAGAGCTTCTACGATTAACAGGTTTTTTTTGTAGTGCATCGTAGTGCGTCGGCGCGGAGCTAGTTCGTCGGCGACATAACCTGACTAATTGAGGAGTTCGTCGGCGACACCTCCACAATTTTTTTAGTTTGACGCTGACGCGGCCAAAGGGTTAATCGTAGAGTTAATCGTAGCAGGTGGGAGGGGCCCCTTAGTATAAAACTAGTCAAAAGGAAGCCAGCAAGCAGATTCACCAGGGTGTCTGTTTTTCCAATTTTTCTCAAAAGTCTTAAGGGTACTTGAGGGTAGAATCTTTTACTCAGGTGACAATGTACCCTGCCCTCAGGGACTTTATCTCCTACTTTGTATCCAGTGTGTCATGCTATAAGAAACCAATCTGACATTTTTCAGGAAAGTTTCTGGGAAAAGCCAAAATGTACACCCTGCTTCTAGGTTTCTGTACTGGCGGAAACTTGTCAGAGATGAACAAAATATGTGAAGTACTCCTGTCTCAGGTACATTAGTTCCTACATGTGAATCCCGCTTTAGGTGTTGTCATGGGAAGGGGGAGGGGGGTCCAGAAAATGTACATACGCAATAAGTGTGTGTGTGTGTGGGGGGGGGGGGGGGGGGGGTCCATGAGAAGGTGCCTATGAGTTCTCAGTTGCATTCTTAAAATCATCTCGTATGGGCATCTAACATTAAATAAATAAACGTGAATACATATAGGAGCAAACCCAACACTCTCAGGTTCGTTCCAGTATGTACTTAATAATATATTCCAGTATGTACTTAATAATATATATATATTCCATATATATATATATATATATATATATATATTCCAGTATGTACTTAATAATATATATAGAGGTTTAAATGAAAGACGGGAGAGGGCGCAGCGGACGACCCTCCGCGGTCACCCCCGCACCTCGCACTCCTAACCAGGGGAGACCGGACACTTCTCTGCAGGGGCGCGCGCGCAGCACACGCTACTGACTGCCCTCCCCTCCACCAATGGACTGTTATCACACAAGACGGGGGGAAGACATCACACAGTTGAAAACAGCCATGAATTATGCTGCATATGGACGAATTACCTTATTCGGTTAATTGTGTCTTATAAGTCTAAGTAACCTCTTTATGCTTTGACCAAGGACATATTCAACCCTGTTATTTTATCATTTACATGTCATGCGCGGATCAGGTTACATAACCTCATTAACTGCTCATGTTACTGAATATATCATAACAAATGTAATTGAGAAATATAGTTTTACTACCCTGCCTTTATCATAGAATGTGTTACACATACTGACAGTCGATCCCTGAGCAATATGAACTGGCATGATTAATTGTGAAGTGCCTGCGGCTCCTATTATCGCTCAAGCATCTTGTCAAAGTCACCAACATTTGGTTTCGGAAAATATTTACCTACCACATATAAAACGTTAGAATTTCGTCGATTCCGCTTGAAGTTGCTCCCGCACATAGAGACATAGTGAACTAGACATAGGCTTGGAGAATGAAGGCCCACAAGAGTGAGATTCTCGTGCAGTGAAAAACTCGAAGCTGTTCTTCTTTATTGTAGGACTATACTCAGACGAACTTTTTCTCTTATGATTCATTTCAAGCCATGCCGAAATCAAAGTTTAATATTGTAATTTTCTGATCTACATTTCTCATGAGAAACCAATGAGATCACATTTCGCTGGTTCCCTACTATATCTAAAACGGTAGAATTTCGTCGAATCCGCTTGAAGTTGCTCCCGCACATAGAGACATAGTGAACACGACCTATGTTTGGAGACTGAGAGCCCACGAGAGTGAGATTCTCGTGCAGGGACCCGTTTCAATAGTCTGTAGGACGTCCGTTATTTGGTTTAGTGACATAATAGCGGTACTTCGCGTTGCAGTAGTTAAGGGACAACCGTTTGTGGGACATTGGGTAGCAGACAGGCGCAAATAGTGGATTGTACCATTTCAGAAGTGGGTGTCCAGTCACTAAAAGGGTCACTATAGTGTCTATAATAGCGATAGGGTATACCCTTTCGCTTTTGATGTCACAAACATGTAACTTCTCTTCCCGTATGAATTAAGCTGTGAAACTTTAACCCCAGTTAGGGACACATACAACTTATAAACATGCAAAATATGAAGGAGATTGGCTCATGCAATCCAACAATATTCACATTTGAATTTTGTCAGAGAAAATGCTGCTCTGGTGTCCAGTGTAAAATTATTCAAGCGCAGTCGATAATTTATGCGGTGACCTTCACCTTGACACCACTTGTCCCCAGTAGGACATGAGTATTAGAGGTGGGGTACCCAACATGTGTTGTCCCAAACTAGGGACACATCCACAATAGTGACAAGACACACCTCCCCTTTAGTGACATGCCTATTGCAACGCGACCAAACTTTTTCTGTTATTCAAGTCACTATTGGCGTCACTAAACATGTCACTAAGTGGTTTAGTGACCCATTCTATTGAAACGGGCCCCTGTACTAAGCTGTAACCTGCTACTCTTTTTTGTATTTCTATACTCAGACAAACTTTTTCTCTTATGATTCATTTCAAGCCATGCCGAAATCAAAGTTTCGTATTGTAGTTTTCTAATCTACTTTTCTCGTGAGAAACCAATGAGATCTCAACTTTCGCTGGTAACCCTTTCAAAACTCCGCTGATTCCACCCACCCACCAATAGCCTAAGTATTGGGACCCATTTATGTCTATAACACCTATCTTTGTGGAGCAGTCAGCAGAGCCTCCGGCTGGGGATGTATGGGGATGTGGACGTCGGGTGTTCGCACCCCGCTATCGGCAGTCCGTTATTTCATTTTCTATATTTTTCGTACTCGGACTCGACGAAGTCGCTAGTAGTCGGTAAAATCGGTGTCACATGAAATGATGGTTGGGAACTAATTGATAGTGGGCGCAACTAAGCTCCTGCCCTATAAAATACGACGCGACGAAATCGCTATTTCATGTATAATGCGACATCATTCGACAAATTTAACTGTTCTTATTGAAATGTATCAGTTTGATACTCTGATGCAGTTTGTTGCTTGTGATAAACATATCGCAACTATCGCGATGTCCGTTGACAGTTTGAAATATTAGCTGGTTCCCCAGTCTGTCTACCGCTTCCTATGATGCAATCAAAAACCAGCGTTCAACCACAGCCAGCAATCCACCCAGTGCCTACTACCTGCCTGTTAGGTAGCCAGCGGCGTACACAGGCCGAACCCAGCCCAGCTTGTTGGCAGTATTTCTTGGTCCACCCTCCTGCTCGAGCCTCCACCAATGAGCGTCGACCTTTCATCAGTCTCTCGGCTGCCTTCTGCTTCGCGTTTTCCCCGCGTGGGGGCGCCCCGTTAAAAGCAGACGACATTTTAACCGCTGCTTGTTCCCGCGTACCTGGCAGAGCTGTATAGAGCGGCGCGCCGGCAACAAGCGAGGCTGGCCGAGACGCGGGAGAGACGCCGAGTGTCAGCGGAGTACGAAACCGAGGCCGCGCATGTGTAACGCCGTTTGTGAAACGCCGTTAAAAAGACAGGATTGCCGCGCCTTTAATTAAGGAACTTGAGGCGTTGTCTGCAATCAGCGAATCAGGATGCGGTGACCGGAAACTGGCGGACCGGAAACGGGTGAACCGGAAACTGGCGGACCGGAAACAGGCTGACCGGAAACGGGTGAACCGGAAACTGGCTGACCGGAAACGGGTGAACCAGAAACTGGTGAACCGGAAACTGGCGGTCCAGAAACTGGTGAACCGGAAACAGGCTGACCGGAAACGAGTGAACCGGAAACGAGTGAACGGGAAACTGGTGAACCGGAAACTTGTGAACCGGAAACTGGTAAACCGGAAACTGGAAACTGGTGGCAGGAAGTGGCGTACCTGGCGCATGCTGACGCCAGATCGGTGAATGGAAACGAGACCTGCCTAATTTGGTGTAGATTATGTAATGACGACACCACTGATGGATTTATCTCAGAACATTTGTGTACCTGGAAAATACAGTAGAAAAAGACCGGCAAATTAATACCGTTAATACCCTCACTGTTTATCTAATACCGACACACAGTCAGAAGCACCACCGACAGACTTTGAGGGCCTCTCAAAAAATCTCCGCCGTTTTCGTCGGCCAATGGAAACGTGCGTTATATAGCTGGAATGCCTGAGCCTGCTCCGGCACCCTGGAGACTGTGATGGTGAAGGCGTCCACAGACGAGAGGATGTCTGTCATACACCCGCTACTCCTCCTCGGCTGTGTCGGTGTAATCTCAGGTCAGTCTTCAGCGTGCTAACATGCTCTTTGTTATCCGTCGTATACAAAGACCCCATTGAGAGTGTACGGGGACTCAGTAAACCACGACCCATTGTTTATTATCCATCGTATACAAAGACCCCATTGAGAATGTACGGGGACTCAGTAAACCACGACCCATTGTTTATTATCCATCATATACAAGGACCCCATTGAGAATGTACGGGGACTCAGTAAACCACGACCCATTGTTTATTATCCATCATATACAAGGACCCCATTGAGAGTGTATGGGGACTCGGTAAACCACGACCCATTGTTTATTATTCATGGGATACAAAGACCCCATTGAGAATGTATGGGGACTCAGTAAACCACGACCCATTGTTTATTATCCATCATATACAAAGACCCCATGGAGAATGTATGGGGACTCAGTAAACCACGACCCATTGATATTATTCATGGTATACAAAGACCCCATTTATAAGGTACGGGGACTCGGTAAACCACGACCCATTGTTTGTTATCCGTGGTATACAAAGACCCCATTGAGAGCGTATAGGGACTCCGTAAACCACGACCCATTGATATTATCCATCGTATACAAAGACCCCATTGAGAATGTATGGCGACTCGGTAAACCACGACCCATTGTTTGTTATCCATCGTATACAAAGTACCCATTGAGAAAGTATGGGGACTCAGTAAACCACGACCCATTGTTTGTTATCCATCGTATACAAAGTACCCATTGAGAAAGTATGGGGACTCAGTAAACCACGACCCATTGTTTGTTATCCATCATATACAAAGACCCCATTGAGAATGTATGGGGACTCGGTAAACCACGACCCTTTGTTTATTATCCATCATATACAAAGTATCCATTGAGAAAGTATGGGGACTCAGTAAACCAAGACCCTTTGTTTGTTATCCATCATATACAAAAAACCCATTGAGAGCGTATAGGGACTCCGTAAACCATGACCCATTGTTTGTTATCCATGTATACAAAGACCCCATTGATAAGGTACGGGGACTCAGTAAACCACGACCCATTGTTTATTATCCATCGTATACAAAGTACTCATTCAGAATGTATGGGGACTCAGTAAACCACGACCCATTGTTTGTTATCTATCGTACACTAGGCCCCCATTGAGAGTGTACGGAGACTCAGTAAACCACGACCCATTGTTTATTATCCATCGTATACAAAGTACCCAATGAGAGTGTACGGGGACTCAGTAAACCACGACCCATTGTTTATTATCCATGGTATACAAAGACCCCATTGAGAATGTATGGGGACTCGGTAAACCACGACCCATTGTTTGTTATCCATCGTATACAAAGACCCCATTGAGAATGTATGGGGACTCAGTAAACCAGGACCCATTGATATTATCCATCGTATACAAAGACCCCATTGAGAATGTATGGGGACTCGGTAAACCATGACCCATTGTTTATTATCCAGTGATACAAAGACCCCATTGAGAATGTATGGGGACTCAGTAAACCACGACCCATTGTATATTATCTGTGGTATACAAAGACCCCATTGAGAATGTACGGGGACTCGGTAAACCACCACCCATTATATAAAACCTGTCAGATACCATGACTGTGGTATACGGATTCAAAGCTGTAGTATACGGCCTCAAGACCATGGTATACAGGGAAAATAGTCCCTTTGTGCTATCGAGACAAGAAATAGTCCCTATTGTTATACCCTTTAATATGGCAATTACTTGGTTTAATTTATCCAAAAGGATGAATGATTAATGCAACAAACGATGGATATGGGGACAGGGGGTTCTGTATACCACTCAAGCTCGTGTATTACTGCACGTCAACCTCTCGTGGTTTACGGCCGCCTGTCCACAAAACCTTCGATTATTAACAATATATACGTTGCCTATATTGCCTAAAGGTTAGAGTGGTCACATATAGACTTCCAGCATACTGCAAAAACACTATCCCTTCACTATCTGGTGCTATTCACTGCGATGGTATGTACCTGAAAGTCGGGACGTTAGGGCCCACTCATGGGAACGTTAGGGCCAACCTATTATAAAATCTACATATATTATTGAAATATGCATAAGTGGTAAATCATTACTTACATTTCGTAGAACTTGCGAAAACCGTGTCCTTTCTGTTTTTAGTACTAACAGGCCAACAAACATTGAACATTCCTGCATAATTAAGTGGGCTTTTTGCATATTTGGTCCAGATACTCAGTCGCAAAGTGGGCCGTACATGTCAGACTGGGCTGAACATGTCAGACTGGGCCGTACATGTCAGACTGGGCCGTACATATCACACTGCGCCGTACATGTCAGACTGGGCCATACATGTCAGACTGGGCCGTACATGTTAGACTGGGCCGTACATGTCAGACTGGGCCGTACAAGTCAGACTGGGCTGTACATGTCACACTGGGCTATACATGTCAGACTGGGCCATTCATGTCAGACTGGGCCGTACATGTCAGACTGGGCCGTGCATGTCAGACTGGGCCGTACATGTCAGACTGGGCCGTACAGGTCAGACTGGGCCGTACATGTCAGACTGGGCCGTACATGTCAGACTGGGCCGTACATGTCAGACTGGGCTGTGCATGTCAGACTGGGCCGTACATGTCAGACTGGGCCATACATGTCAGACTGGGCCGTACATGTCAGACTGGGCCATACATGTCAGACTGGGCCGTACATGTCAGACTGGGCCATACATGTCAAACTGGGCTGTAAATGTCACACTGGGCCGTACATATCACACTGCGCCGTACATGTCAGACTGGGCCATACATGTCAGACTGGGCTGTGAATGTCAGACTGGGCCGTACATGTCAGACTGGGCCGTACATGTCAGACTAGGCAGTACATGTCAGACTGGGCCGTACATGTCAGACTGGGCCGTACATGTCAGACTGGGCTGTGCATGTCAGACTGGGCCGTACATGTCAGACTGGGCCGTACATATCACACTGCGCTGTACATGTCAGACTGGGCAGTACCTGTCAGACTGGGCCGTACATGTCAGACTGGGCAGTACCTGTCAGACTGGGCCGTACGTGTCACACTGGGCCGTACATGTCAGACTGGGCCGTACATGTCAGACTGGGCCGTACATGTCAGACTGGGCCGTACATGTCAGACTGGGCGGTACATGTCAGACTGGGCCGTACGTGTCAGACTGGGCCGTACATGTCAGACTGGGCCGTACATATCACACTGGGCCGTACATGTCAGACTGGGCCGTACATGTCAGACTGGGCTGTACATGTCACACTGGGCCGTACATATCACACTTCGCCGTACGTGTCAGACTGGGCCGTACGTGTCACACTGGGCCGTACATGTCAGACTGGGCCGTACATGTCAGACTGGGCCGTACGTGTCACACTGGGCCGTACGTGTCAGACTGGGCCGTACATGTCAGACTGGGCCGTACATGTCAGACTGGGCCGTACGTGTCACACTGGGCCGTACGTGTCACACTGGGCCGTACGTGTCACACTGGGCCGTACATGTCAGACTGGGCTGTACATCATATTTTTTACCACTGTGAAATATAAATTGTTTACTAAATACTGAGCATAGGTCAGTAAGCATAGGACTGACATGTACAAGTGTATAGTAAAGGGGCCATCCATAAAGTACATACGCAGAATTTCTTAAACTTTTGGACCCCCCACCCCCACCCCAATCTTGTCGGCAATAGAGCAAGGAAAGAGCATACGCAAAATTCCCAAATTTGTTTGCCCAACCCCCCTCCCCCCTTGGTGCGTACTTCCTGGATGGCCCCAAAGCTGGTTCCCGTGTTCCTGAGTCCAGTTTATAAACTGAATAATACAAGGATTGTGATTGGCTTTGCATTATTAAAAAAAAGTCAATTATTTTAACAATTGGCTGTGCATTTAATGTCCTCATTTAGAAACCCCCGACGCTTGTGAATTTAGAAAGTCATGCATAGCAAATTATTAATTATTCATTTCCGTCCGTTATCGTGAAGAACTGAGGAATAAAATCCTCAAAACAAATTCACAACTCTCACGCCATATCATGCCTGCAGAATGCTCGTTTGTACAGTCGTGTGACATCATTTAGGAACATCCTTGTCCGTCGCTCGGATATTACTACGCGTCAACTACTCGGAGATTACGGCCACTCGCTCGTCTCGTACCTCTCTCCAAACTCTTTGTCGTCCAGGGGTCCTTTACATAAATTCTGAACGATGTGAGCGGTGGACGATACGATCTATCGAACGAGGTACGACCTCGTAGAAGATTCTTGACCTGGGAGGTGTTTTTAAAATTAAGAACGATAAAATAATTCATCTTATCGTGGTCTTTGTTGCATTATCGTTACCTAAAGTGATCTGTCTTTATGGAGGACGATCTTACAAGACGATCAGGAAAATATCTTTATTTCAAATTTTTAAAAGGTCACAAGTTTTACCGTTTTTAGGTCCGATGCTAGGTGGGTTCGATCCTTTATAACGAAACATCTTCCACTTAGAAAGATAGAAACTAAACAATAAAATTTGCAAAAGATATCCTGGAATTATGCAGACCACATTTGAAAACGGACTGACACTCCGATCGTGGTCACTGTCGCCTGAGGATGGGCCCGATCGTGATCGTTCAGCCAATATCGTTCTTAGTTTTAAAAACAGGTCCCAGGGGTCTGTTACATCAATTTTGAACGATACGACCATTGGACGATAAGATCTATCCAACGATGTACGACCTCGTGGACGATGGTCGTCCAATTTGGTTACATAAAGCCGATCGTAGGGAAACACATGAATCGTTCGTACAAATTATCGTATCTTTGACATATATCGTAAGGGATCATAGATCTACTATGTGGAAGCTATGCACTCCCCCCTCCCATCCACACACACTCCTTATGACCTATTTGGTTCCAGTGTTAACATCAGCCTACTGGTATTCAACCCACAGTACAAATTTGAGCCTTAGCTATTTCAGTATATTTTAGTGGTTTTTTCGAGGATTTTTTTAATAAAAGCTATTTATCTTAACATTAATAAAGCCTAATTAATTTTAGATCTTAATAAATGAAATGAATACATAAATCAATACCCACGACACCCTCTAGGGGTGTCGTACCTTAGGACGATTTTGGACGATATAAGACCATTTGCACGATGTAGGTCAATGTTTATGTAACGATATTTGCCATTCTCATTTGATCGTATCGTACAAAGGTCGTACATGTACGACCAACCCCTTTTATGCAACGATATCAGCCCTACGATCATTATACGATCTTTTAGATGATCGTTCAAAATTTATGAAACAGGCCCCAGGATCGTTACGTAAATTAGATCGTAGGGAGACACGGGAATCGTTCGTACAAATTGTCGTATATCTGACCTAGATCGTATGGGATGATAGATCTACTATGTGAAAGCTATGCATCCCCCCCCCCCACTCCTCCTCCACACATGCACACGTTTGTGGTAGACGACAAATCGGATTCCAGTGTTAACGATCATTCAACCCACTGGTATTCAAACCCACAGAACAAATCTGAATCTTCTATGGCTTGTATTTCTGATATCTCGTTTATTCTTTATATTACTAATGGACTTTATTAGATGGTATCATGTATTTTAATGATAGTTCTGAATGAATGAAATAGATGGATGAATACATACGCAATATTACCACGATTACGATCTGAGTGGCCGTATTCTCCGCGTAGCTGACGTGAAGTAAAACACCGAGCGATAACGAGGAGTATTACATAGTGTCAACTACAAGGAGAATACGGCCACACAGATCGAAATCATGGTAATGTTGTATTTATTACGCACCTGTCGACTAATTATTTAATAGGGGGAAAAAATCTTGTAAATAATTAGAAATTCGACGCAAGTGCCGTGCATTATTTATGTCAGTAGTTCCTCTACTGCCCGTCAGGTGGCCGAAAAGGCCGTATTCTCCCAGGGGAATACGGCTTTCCGTATTCTACTCAGTAGCGATCTGGAGGCTCCATAGGCTTAGTATGGGGACTTCGTATTAGGTGCGTGATAAAGTACAAGCTACACCCACGACACCCTCTAGAGGTGTCGTATGTTACGACCATTTTGGACGATCTAAGACCATTTGCACGATGTAGGTCAATGTTTATGTAACGATTTTGAGGCATTCCATTTGATCGTATCGTTCAAAGATCGTAGCTGTACGACCAAAAACGTTCGTAACGACATCAGCCCGAGAACAATTGTAAGATCTTTTATATGATCGAATGAAATTTAGATAACGGAAATTCAGAAGTGTTGAACAAAGGTGACCCACATTGTCCCCGGGTCTCATTGGCGCGTAGAATTGGGTCTTAATGGACGACACCCCTGGGTTATCGTAACCAATCAAACTGTGTATCGTTGAATAATCCAGGATGTATCGTAGGGCTGGACGATAAGAATAGGGTCTTAACCCTTTAAGGACGCATGATCCCTGGAGGCATCACCACACTAAAGACGCATGATGCCTTGAGGCATCATTGTCCCAATATCAACAAAAATGTTTTAACAAAGAAATGATAGAGCAATGTTCATGAAATCTTCAGAAAATGTAGATATAGCATCATATTTAGTATTTCTATTAAGGAATATTTATGATTATGATTAAGGAATATTTATGATTATGTATCTTATTGCATGATTGCAACTTGGATATCAGTTTTAACTATTATGTGGCCATCCTCTAGCCAGACAGACTGCGACCAGCACCCGTCCTTATGGGAGTAGCTGGGCCACAGGCAGCCGTCCTTAAAGGGTTAATGGACGACACCCCTGGGTTATCGTAACCAATCAAACTGTGGTACGTTTAATAATCCAGGATGTATCGTATGGCTGGACGATAAGATCTAACTCAAGATGGAGGAGGTCTGGGACGATCCACACCAAATATCGTTTCATTAATGAGATCCCTGGTGGACAGTGAAATCCCTCTTAAAAATTGTCCTATGTATATCACAGAAGTCTTCTAAAGATTAGTCCCTCGAACCTAAGCCTGAAGCCCATAGATGTGGGACAATTTCTAAGATGTATCCTGAATTATTCAACATTCAAAATGTCCTAGGAAGTGCTGAATATAGTATTTTTTTAGCATTTCCCATTTGTACATGTTCCCAACTATCATAATCCAGAATTATCTGAAGATACCAATACAACATCAGTGTCATTTAGCAACAAAATAAAAATGTTGCATTTTCCCAGTCACCAATATTTAAGCACTTACATTTTCAGATGGGCTTCCTATAGAGGTTAGCATGGTGGCATGCCATTTTTTTTGCATTTTCTATTTTCTGATAAATCGAACTTGTAATATCCTGAGTTATTTGCATATCTCAATAGAATTTAGAAATCACCCAACTACCAGCATTTGTCTTTAATAAGATTAAATCATCTAGGTCTATTGCCCGATGCGTCTAGGATGTAAAACCTGGGGCCTGTTTCATAAATTTTGAACGATCATCTAAAAAATCGTACAATGGTCGTAGGGAGGATATCGTTGCATATCTGGGTTTTCTCGTACATGTAAGACCTTCGTACGATGTGATCAAATGAGAATGGCAAAAATCGTTACATAAATATTGACCTACATCGTGCAAATGGTCTTATATCGTCCCAATTCGTCCTAATGTACGACACCTCTAGAGGGTGTCGTGGGTCTCGATTCATGTATTCATTTCATTCACTCAGATCTAAAATTGAAATAAAGCTTTATTAACGTTAAGATACACAACTTAAAAGAAAAATCCTTGAAAAATGACTAAAATTGACTGAAATAGCTAAGGCTCAAATTTGTTCTGTTAGTTGAATTCTAGTAGGCTGATGTTAAGACTGGAACCCAATAGCTCATAAGCAGTGTGCATGGATGGGAGAGCTTCCACATGGTAGATCTATGATCCCTTGCGATGTATGTCAAAGATACGATCATTTGTACGAACGATTCATGTGTTTTCCTACGATCGGCTTTATGTAACCAAATTGGATGACCATCGTCCACGAGGTCGTACATCGTTGGATAGATCTTATCGTAAGATGGTCGTATCGTTCATAATTTATGACGCAGGCCCCTGGATACTATGGAGCGATCAGTCCGACCCCCGCATGCAGCAGACGCGCATACAGATCCATCTGATATTCCTCCATCGGTGCGAGATGGCGATAGACGTAAAGTGGCTGAGAGAATTGTTTTTAATTCCTGCACCCTTTGTTGTCATCTACAGCCGAGAGTCGCTTATAAAGCTCGTTTCCATTGGCAGACGAAAACGGCGGAGATTTATTCAGTTCCCCTGAAAGTCTGTCGGTGGTGCCACTGACTATGTGTCGGTATACATAATCAGTTAGAGTATTTTATTATCCACCTACTACAAAGTGTCCATAGAAAACACTTAGGCAGTGTGTATGGACATACCCGGCGCATACGGATATGTTGTATGCTCCGGGTGGCGCATACGGAAAAATAGTGCGTATAGAAAAATAGTGCATAACTAAAATGAACTGATATCGACATGACACTTGTGCAGAAAAGGTAGATAATAAATACAATATAGACTGGTTTCAGATAAAAGCGTTTGTATGCTCCTCGGAGTTGACTCTACGCAATATCCCCGCATATGCTCGGATATTACTACGCGTCAACTCCTCGGAGCATACGGCCACTTGTATCTGAAACCATACAATATTGTGTATGTATGCACTGTTTCTACTGTGTATCCCGGATTTAATTGGCATTCTTACATAATCTGTTCAAAGTTAATCTGTGAGTATTCTCTGCGGGTCTCGTTTCCATTCACCGATCTGACGTCAGTGCGGCCAAAAGATCTATCGGTGGTTCCCGATGGTAGATCGGCGCCGAATAGTCGGCCGATGGATACAGGCTTTTAACCCTTTAAGGACGGCTGCCTGGGGCCCAGCTACTCCCATAAGGACGGGTGCTGGTCGCAGTCTGTCTGGCTACAGGATGGCCACATAAAAGTTAAAACTGATATCCAAGTTTGCAATCATGCAATATGATACATAATCATAAATATTATATTTCTTTTTAATAGAAATACTAAATATGATGTTATATCTACATTTTCTGAAGATTTCATGAATATTGCTCTTTTTGTTAATATTGGAACAATGATGCCTCAAGGCATCATGCGTCTTTAGTACGGTGATGCCTCCAGGCATCATGCGTCTTTAGTACGGTGATGCCTCAAGGCATCATGCGTCTTTAGTATGGTGATGCCTCCAGGCATCATGCGTCTTTGGTACGGTGATGCCTCCAGGCATCATACGTCTTTAGTGAGGTGATGCCTCCAGGCATCATGTGTCTTTAGTACGGTGATGCCTCCAGGCATCATGTGTCTTTAGTACGGTGATGCCTCCAGGCATCATACGTCTTTAGTGAGGTGATGCCTCCAGGCATCATGCGTCCTTAAAGGGTTAAAGCCATTTTCCATCGGCCGATTATTCACCTCTGACCAGTCGGGAGCCATCAATCGATTTCAATTCTGCACCAACACAAGATCAGTGAACGGAATTTTCACAGATTAATTTGGTACAGATTACGTACTAACACCGACTGACTTGGACAACCACCGACAGAATAAAATCTCTTTTGATTTTGTTGGTGATCCTCAGTTTTACGAGAACTATCTAATCGCCATGGGCCAGCCAGATGCAGTAGAAACAAGGCATGGACGGCACCTTCACTGAGTGTTTGGAACGGATGTACCTGCGATGTCAAAATCAACCGACTTTTAGAAGAACTCAATTAATCGGTGCTGCGATTAATTAGTGTCATTTTCGTTGGGTAATTGGAAAGTGGATCGGCCATTTCCAATTGGTCGACAAAAAAGGCACCGATTAAGTTAGTTCCCCTAAAAGTCTGTCGGTGTTGTCACCGACTGTATGTCGGTATCAAATAATCAGTGGGGGTGAAGTATATAAGCCATTTTCCATTGCTCAATGAAAGCGGCACTGATTATTTGAGTTCTCCTAAAAGTCTGTCGGTGGTGCCACTGACTGCACATCGGTATCAATTTGTCGGTGATGGTGTATTGGACGCACTGTTTCTACTGTGTTTTCCGGTACATACCGATTTGATTTTCACATTGAAATCCTGAGGATCACCGACTTAAACAAAGCGTTCCGATTATGTCGATCTGTGAAAAAAATCAGTCGGTGATGAACATTCTCTGCATATCTTGTTTCCATTCACTGATCTAGCGTCGAGACCGATAGGTGGTTCCCGACTGCTGTTCGTTGGTGAGTAATCGGCAGCAGTGATAAAGGTCAATCGGTGGTTCCTGACTATAGATCAGTGACGGCCAATGGAAATGGGCTTTTAAGGCCCGTTTCCATTGGCCGATTTCCCGTCACCGATCTACAGTCAGGAACCACCGACGGACTTTTGGCAGTGTGGACCCAAAATTGGTCAATGGAAACGAGCCAGCTCGTGAAACGACCCACGACTTATTCTGCTTAGATTATGCAATGTGGTAGCACCGATCACTGAGTGAAAGCTTGGTCACTGAGTGAAATCCATTGCCTCTCTATATCGACGCACAGTGAGTGGCACCACTGACAGACTTTCTTGGTAACTAAAAAAATCTATATCATTTTCGTCAGCCAATGGAAACGGGCCTTTAAGAGAACTAAAAAATCTTCACCATTTTCGTCAGCCAATGGAAACAGGCTTCATGAGAATTGATAGATCTCTGGATATGAAACTCGTTAAGCCTCGATTGAGTGGACATAAAACAGCACATTTCTAATTGATGAAAGGAGCACATTGAGCACAGTCAGCAGCACACAGAGTCGACTAGCTCTATCACTCATACTAATCACTTCCTGGAGGAAGCCGATCAACCACCCACCTCCACCACACTCTCCCAGCAGAGTGGGGTTCACAGTGCTAGCGCTTACTAATCTCTGCCTCAACCCAACACTGGTTCCCCGGGTATTCACTAAGGACAGGGGAACCAGCCAACATTTCAGATTTAAAACAGGGTAACTGTCAGAAGTTGTACAAGTCAAATAAATCATTGTAGTATGATTTGGGAAATACTGGAATTGTTAAATAAGCTTCACAGACAATCTAAATGTTTCTCCTTCAACTCCAAACCACTTTATCTACATAGCAATTCACGCGGCTTCGCCTTGTGAATTAATATTGATAGAGTGATATCTAATGTACTCCAAACCACAATAGAGCTCAATAGAGCTCCACGTTTTATGGCTGTTTGGTGTTGTGGAATACAGCCTTATTTCTCATAGGCTAGGGCTTGCTGACCACACACAGTCCATTGTCAAGAGCTCCTTCCCCAATGCTGGCAGGTTTGAAAGTGGCGCCTTGAACCCTGCCGCGATCGCATATATGAGTTGGGTCCCTATAGGGGGCGCTGCGCTTCACACCTCCTCTGGGGACTAGTCTAATGCAGGGAGTAAAGCACAGGATCTATGCTAGGAGAATGCCTCCCACCACCCACCACCACCACCACCCACCACCCACCAACACCCACCACCACCCACCACCCACCACCCACCACCCACCACCCACCACCCACCACCCACCACCCACCACCCACCACCCACCACCCACCACCCACCACCCACCACCCACCACCCACCACCCACCACCCACCACCCACCACCCACCACCCGCTCGATAATCATTTATAGGCCGGCTCAGTTGCCATGGCGTAGGGCGATGCTGACCTATTATTAGACAGTAATTCACAGAGGCGACTGAAGATCGTATCGGCACTATATCATTAGCTGTCCTGTATATAGATTATTACGCCACAAGTATTGACCCTTCACTCTCCCCCCACAGCTCACTCTCCATCGCAGACTTCCTCTTGTACTGGGACTCTGAGGTTTGTTTGATAGTCTACGAACCGTTAGAAGGATGGGCAAAGATAAGAAGGAACTGCCTCGAGATACATAGCTGCTGAACATAGGCCAGGATTAGGTTTTTAGTGTCGGACAGAGTTAGTTTCTATAAGATAATTTTATGCAACATTTCATCTTGTCATTCAGTTTTGATCTAGTCTCTTCTAAACTAGTGGGATGGTATTACCGGGTATATCTAGATGACCAGGGACCTGTTTCAGTAGTCTTGTGACACTAGGCCTAGACAGACATCAACAGTGGCACCAACAGTGCAAGCAACAGCGGAAAAAGACTAGCAAATATTCGAAGATCGAAGTGGCCAATCTTCTTCATATTTGGAACGCTTATAGATTATATGTATCCCCATCTCATGGTAAAGTGTCATTGGTTAATTCCTACGAGAAGTGAGTGAAACTCTGTGTGTCATCGACTGCAATCTTGTGATCTGTCCGTATTGTGTCACAGATGCCATCTAGACGTGTCACGAAACTACTGAAACAGGTCCCTGGTACATATTGAGGATACTTTGTGTGCTGAAGACCTGGCTGTTCTGTCACTCGGGTCTCCCTCCCTCTGGAGGGTTAATTTAGGAGCGTGTTGATTTGTTCGGCTGATGGAAAGTGCACACTCATGTCTCAGTAGAGAGATGGGAGTGTGGCAGTAAATCAGTCATTACCCCTCACAAACAGACTGAGTGCATTGTAGATTCCCAGTAGAAATAACTGTAGAGGAAATCTATGAAAGTCTAGGGTCAGAGCTCGTATCACATTGAGTTTGAATCGCGTAGTAATTCACAAGGCGAAGCCGCATGAATTACTACGTGTAAATACACACTGTTTACTATATACCCATGCCGTATATACTGTAAATACACACTGTTTACTATATATACCCATGCCGTATATACTGTAAATACACACTGTTTACTATATACCCATGCCGTATATACTGTAAATACGCACCGTTTACTATATACCCATGCCGTATATACTGTAAATACGCACTGTTTACTATATACCCATGCCGTATATACTGTAAATACACACCACTGCGGCATATGACGTAAAAATACTGTTTGGGAGTTCTACTCATAGCCAGGGTCATACTCTATGTGCGGATATCAAACCTCATGAGTAAAATGGGTTTCGGAATTTATCTCACCCCTGGTACAAGTGTAGCCATAGGAATAACATTAGAAAAAAATACTCAACGATCACCCCGGTAAAGTGACAATACTACGCCATGGTCATGGCGTAGTGAATACGAGATGACGTCACAGGCGATTGACCCATCAGCGGCCAGGATTTCAGAGAGATGACATGACAAGACAAGAAATTTCGCCTCGATGAAGATTGCCGCCCTTCCAAACTCGTGGAGTATTGTGTATTTATACGATTCTCTCTGCAGTTCTATATAATTATCTCACCCTTTACATTGACTAATGGGCTAATATTTGTGATATAATCCCCCAGTAGATATCTTTCTTAAATATCTCATGGGCGTTGGATAAGAGCTCCCAATGTTAAGTCTACGGAGAAAAGATAAGGTGAGATATAAACTGGATCTGCATCTGAAGTAAACCTAATACATTGATTATCTGGGAGACCTAACGGGATAGGGGGGAGTTTTACTCACAGCCACTGTTTACTATATACCCATGCCGTATATACTGTAAATACACACTGTTTACTATATACCCATGCCGTATATACTGTAAATACGCACCGTTTACTATATACCCACGCCGTATATACTGTAAATACGCACTGTTTACCATATACCCACGCCGTATATACTGTAAATATGCACTGTTTACTATATACCCACGCCGTATATACTGTAAATACGCACTGTTTACTATATACCCACGCCGTATATACTGTAAATACGCACCGTTTACTATATACCCACGCCGTATATACTGTAAATATGCACTGTTTACTATATACCCACGCCGTATATACTGTAAATATGCACTGTTTACTATATACCCATACCGTATATACTGTAAATATGCACTGTTTACTATATACCCATACCGTATATACTGTAAATATGCACTGTTTACTATATACCCACGCCGTATATACTGTAAATATGCACTGTTTACTATATACCCATACCGTATATACTGTAAATATGCACTGTTTACTATATACCCATGCCGTATATACTGTAAATATGCACTGTTTACTATATACCCATACCGTATATACTGTAAATATGCAGTGTTTACTATATACCCATACCGTATATACTGTAAATACACACCGTTTGCTATATACCCATGCCGTATATACTGTAAATATGCACCGTTTACTATATACCCATGCCGTATATATACTGTAAATACGCACCGTTTACTATATACCCATGCCGTATATACTGTAAATACACACCACTGCGGCATATGACGTAAAAATACTGTTCGGGAGTTCTACTCATAGCCAGGGTCATACTCTATGTGCGGATATCAAACCTCATGAGTAATCAATTAAAGACAAATGCGGGTAGGTATCGCACTGCCCCCTGTGTAGACACAGGTGCTGCCATCTGGTTTCATGAAAATATTGCAGTTTCCCATAGACAACAATAGATAAACACTTACCTTCTTCAGATGGCCTTCCCATAGAAATCAACATGGTGGCATAGTATATTTTAGCATTTCTTATTTGTACAAGTTCCCAACTATCATAATCCAGGGCCTTGTTTTTTAGTCGCGATCATTGTGCGCCCAGGAAGCCCCACAACCTACCAACGATCCCAAGACATTTTCGACAATAAAAGATGGCCGGTGTCCTTTAGACGGTGTCATAGTTCGCCATGGGATATCGCCGCTAAAAGTGTCATAGTTAGACAGTAAATGTCTAAGTCACTGTGCGTATATAGAGGATCTTTCCACTTCCCGTTGGAATTAAGCGAAGAACATGAGTAAAGTATACATGCAACCTATAATCGTCCCAAATATGAGGACGACCGGCTCCACAGTTCCGAAGATATCAGCGTTTGAATTTCGTGATAGCAAACGTCTGCTCTGGCAATGCACCCTCCCACCTCCAGTGAAGTTGAGGTCACTGCATAAATTAGAGTCACGTGAGCATAGGGGAACACTGGCCACCAGAGCAGAGATTGCTATGACGAAATTCAAACGCCAATATCTTCGGAACGGTGCGACCGATTTTCTCCATATTTGGTACGATTATAGGTTATATGTATACCTTACTCGTGTTAAAATTTCATCGCTCAATTCCGACAGGAAGTAAAGTTGCCCATTCTGTACGACATGTCCATAGATGTCTTAGGTCTAAGACAGTTTGGGGGACAAATTTACCCACGTGACCTTACATGTCTCGTGACTATAGCACACCTCAGACCACCCTAAGTCTCTTAGAGCAGTGATAGTTACCCGACCCCCTAAACTATCGCGACTATAGCACACTGACCAGAATTATTTGAAGCTAGCAATAGAACATCAGTGTCATTTAACAACAAAGTCACAATATTGCAGTTTCCCATAGAAACCAATAGTTAAGCACTTACCTTTTCAGATGGCCTTCCCATAGATGTTAGCATGGTGTCTTGCCTTTTTCTATTGCATTTTCTAATTGCTGATATATGAAACTTATATTATCCAGAGTTATGGGACATTACTGGAAATTTTCTGTGTGCCTTGGATGGGGTTAGAACTCTCAACCTTCAGGTTGAGAGACCAACGCCTAACCTCTTTGCCCACAGAATTATACATGTTTAGTGGTCCCCGTGGATATAGGTCAATTATACGATCATTCTACGATAATTGAACAATATTATCACGGACGACAGTGCTCACATGGACGAGCAGTTTTATGCTACACTGAAAATAAATTCTCGCTTATTTCTCTTCCATCCTTCAACATATCTTATCGTCCAGCCTCACGGACGATACATTTTTATTCAACGGGGCCCAGCAGTGTTCGGACGTTCTACGGAAGATGGCGCAGAGAGTCAATCCTTACTATGTAGCAGTTCCGGGCAATGCCGCACACGAGAGTGGCGCAGCGGAGACCGAGATTACGTAACACTGGATATATATATTCAGCGTTCACAGTAAGTCGACAGGCTGGCCTCGTGGTTCTCTCCTCTAGAGCAGACCCTTGGGCCCTCACTTGGCAGGCGGGTTCTCGTAACCTTCCTGGTGGTTAGGGGAGTCTTTTAGATTAGCCTCTCCAGTGCTACCCGGCACAAAGTGCTGGGGTACTGTACTCATGGGAAAGATCTTCCAGATCTTTCCGGGAAGTAATCGTTAATAAACATCCATGTTTATTAAACTCGTGAGTTGTATTGTGTGTGATTAGGTTCGTGCAAACCTGCCGAAAACCGAACCAACCTACGTTATAGCTCGTAGGGCGGTATCCTGCCTGGGATTAGCGTTCCGGAAAGGGTCTTACATTCTGCTAGACAGGCGGCGACCATCACAGTGTCATAAATTGTGAAGTATTACATGTAAAGTTATATATAGACAAGATAAAAAATACCCGCCACCATAAAGTGAGTTTTAATAAACGAGATGTGACATGATTAGGTGTGGGTGGGTGGGAAAAACAGACTGAAGGTGTAAGTGTCTTGTGGGGCTAAAGTGAAGTGAAATTGAGGCTGACAGGTGTATGACAGGTGGAGTGGTGCAGTGTCTCTACTGTGGATGTGCGCACTGCAGAGCTCAATGACCCACAATATGCCCTGGAGAAGCAGCTACTGTAAGGAGTGTTGTGATTGGTTGGTGACTGTTACTAGGTACTGTAAGGAGTGTTGTGATTGGTTGATGACTGTTACTAGGTATTGTAAGGAGTATTGTGATTGGTTGATGACTGTTACTAGGTACTGTAAGGAGTATGTGATTGGTTGATGATTGTTACTAGGTACTGTAAGGAGTGTTGTGATTGGTTGATGACTGTTACTAGGTACTGTAAGGAGTGTTGTGGTCGGTTGATGACTGTTACTAGGTACTGTAAGGAGTGTTGTGATTGGTTGATGACTGTTACTAGGTACTGTAAGGAGTGTTGTGATTGGTTGATGACTGTTACTAGGTACCGTAAGGAGTGTTGTGATTGGTTGATGATTGTTACTAGGTACTGTAAGGAGTGTTGTGATTGGTTGATGACTGGTATTAGCTACTATAAGGAGTATTGAGATTGGTTGATTAAATGAATGATTCGTTTATATCAGAAATGTATAAGCAAATATGGTTTTCGTCAATTCAATCAAAAGCAAGGACGGTGACCTATGGTTTTTATAACGTAGATGAATCTTACTATATATATACCACATTCTATGAAAATCTGAAGACAATGACATGGTTTGAAATATAATAAACAACCTTTGAAAATTTCTATTAATAATATTATCAAAATAATAAGGTGTGTATAAAAAAATAGCATAGTGTCCCAAATTTATTAGATTAAATATGAATTCTACAGCATTTAGAAATCATCATATTCAATTTCCAGGAAAGTGACATAGGTCTTACTTTTCATGCCCAATCGTCCAATATATCTGGTTTTAAATACAGACTGCCGTATATAAATGTGACTAATCCAGACATATACCAATCCTGATGGAATGTAATAGAGTAGTTAAGTACTGAAATTGTGGACAGAGCCGCCATGTAAGCCCATAATCTGGGCACCGGTGATTACTTGAATATCACGACTGGAGACGGTGGAAGATAGGGATGCCACACCCCAAACCGGCAACTCCAGTATAGATAAAAATCCTAAAAAAAAATTAAAAAAAAGTAAAAAAAGAATTCAGAGGCAACATCACAAAGCCTCATTGAATCTCCAATACAAAACTGCAAAATTATGGAATGAACTACGCAGAGACAAATACCAACATATGATGCTTTCTGAGAGGATGATGAAAGATCCCTCCTTGCCAGGCGCCTAGAATATTACTTCTGGGTGAATGGTTATTGTGTCAAATACAAACAACAGCCCGAGTGATATAATATAATATAATGGATGTAACCCAACCAGCCCTACCCACATCAAGTCAATTTTTATATATTCTCATATATTCATCTGTATATACCACAGTAACAAGTTAGCCTTGTCTAAACCCAATATCTATTATGTATTAAGATGAGCATATTATCACTAGCGATACACTAAATAGTAGTTTTTTCATAAAAATACCTTATGTAAACCTGGACAAACATAAATGGCCCTGGAGCCTACTGAAAATAGGACAGTAATGTCCTAGTAGTTATAACTCCAGAATAAATATGAACTAAAAAAAAAAGAAAAAAAATCTCCTCTGCGGAGGCCCCAAACAGAAAGCCCGCTTTGGTTTAGCACTAATCCCCAGTCAGCTCCCGACATGTACCCGCACTAATGACGCTGTGATGGCGGCGGTTATTTGTCTTCCTTAGTTACCGTGGTTGTTTGTCTTCCTTAGTTACGGACCCTCCAGGGTCTACCTCCAGTCAGCAGCCTCAATCTCCACCAGCGACCTCCTGCGGCCTACCCCCGTACTAGGGTCGCTTGGGGCACGCTGATTGGGAGAACTGCACCAATCATTCAACAGCATATCCGACAACGCACGGTGGCTCCACCTGGGGACTTTTTACTATTGTCCACTTTCAGCCCAAACTGGTTCCTTGTGATTCATTCTAATACAAAATAACTACATTCAGTATTTTGTCCAATTTATTTAAATGCAAAATGGTAGAATAGGCCAATTTAAATTTGATTGACCTATGGAGGAAATTGATTAAATAGGTTTTTTTTTCAATTGTTAAAGAACAAAGATGGTGACCTATGGTCTTTAGAATATAAATATGCAGAACTCTACATTCTGTGAAAGTTTAAAGAAACTGACATGGGTTTTGGTATGTAAAAAAACTGTTTACAATCATCATAATATGATATCTAAATTATAAGCGAAAACATGACCCCCGATATCTAAGTTAGATATGTGTTCTAACATAGCAAACAACTGCATATATAAAGGTCATATATCCTTTGGACACTATTGTCTTCAGTACTGACTCTCAGATATATCAAACAACATGAGCAGCAGGGGTAGCAAAATCGGTAATATACCTCGAACCTGCTATCGCAAAATCCTTAAAATACCTCAAAATGTTCCTAAGGGATACTACAATATCGCCAGATAGCAAAAAACTCTCTAAATTATAAAAGAAACAAATATGTGGAAAATTGCAGATGTGTAAAGGGGACATTAATAGTACACACATGAAAAAGGTTGATGTAGGCCACTGAGAAGACATATTTTGATTCTGTTTGCTGTACACAGTCCACAGAGGACCAGAAAATAAATGGGGTGGGGGAAGGGAGGGATGAAAATGGGGAAAAAGAAAAAAAGAAACTAGTTCTGAAGGAAGGCTGCAGAAAATGTTTCCTCAGATAGTAATTAGGCCATAAGGCCAAGTAACTAAGGGAATGATCAATATTAAGGGGAAATAGAATTAGCTTCATGGTATTATTTTGTAAAACCCAGACTTCATAGGCCGGTCTCCCAGTCCAAAGTTCGGCCACAGGCAGGATCTATTGCTTTGATAACATAGCATCCAGGGAACTGGAGGGGGGAGGGGGACAGGATGGGTAAAAGGAAGCGTAAAGCTATAGGGAGCGGCTGCGGTTACATTTTACAGGCATTTTAGGGAGTGGAAATCGTGATGTTTTTCTTCCTGAATAGGATCTGCATGTGTTTGGATATTACTAGGATGTGTATGCTAAGCCTCGTTACTCAACACATGTTATGTCTATGAATTTTACTTCTGTATTCTAATATTCTATATATTCAAATGTGATATTTCTCACTGTAACCCCCATAGAATATTCTGAATTGCTCATTTTAACATTCTAGATTGGCCCAAAGATATAGAAGTTGAATGGACAAATGAAATAGGCTTACTTTATTGTGCCATGGTGTTTAAAATACATTTAAAGAATTCAATTTTTCATTAAAAAGAATGATATTGGTTGCCATGGCAACCGAAAATGTAAAAGACAGACTTCAGATAGATTCTACTTATCATATGAGAATAGAATCCCAGGTTTCAGAAGAATCTAACAAGGCAGCACAAAATAATGAACTTCTGAACTTAACACGTTTTATTTACATATCATATAAGAATAGAAGCCCAAGTTTGAAAAGAATCTAACACAGCAATATGAAATAACAAACTTATAAACTAGACACCTATTTTTACCAGGTAACCCCATGGGAGGCTGGTAAGGAAAGGGTTAAGCAATATGGCACCACCTCAGGATACTTTAGCTTGCCAATTAAATGTATCTGGATACATTTAATCAGTGGCAGACTGCAGTTTCGAACTCTCAATTCTTCAGTGGTCAACTCATGAAAAAGAGGGCCTTTCCCTATGTGATGATGATTTCTACCATAACCCTATTCACACATATAGGAACCCCACCTGTTTGTCTATTGGAAATATGTACTCAGCTGTAGCTTAGGAAGGGATTATCTTCAGGTTTCTCTGTGAGATTGAAATCATACTCCCCCAACCAATGAAGTAAATGCTGAGCAATAAGGTGGAAATGGTCTGTTGATGGGGTTGATGATTGTGCACTAGGATAAATCCCCTAATGCACCACCTGCCAACCTTTTTACAGAGCCCATTTCATGGGCAGGTTGAACTCATAAATGTGTTTCTTCATATACTTGGAGGAGGAAGATATGGAACACCACCAGAATAGACTAGGGTAAATGAGATTTATGCTTGATCAAAGTTCAGTACTGCATATGATTGGTTGGTCTAAAATGACAATTACTGCTGTAAAGTATGGTGAAGTATTAATAGCTTTTCAGTGGTCTAGTAAATCGGGAGTTTTGTCTCATGTAATATCTCCCACTAAATTAATGGTGTATTACAGTAGCTTAGTCAAAGATGTAATAACTGTTATATTATGCTAAATAAGACAAGAATGGGGGGTGGTATGAAATGTGTGACAAAGTGTGACAGGGGGGTGGGGAGTCCTAAAAATGCCCTAAAAAAGCGTGACATAATTTATGGACAGCCCCTTTTATTTTCGGTAGCTATGTGGTGTATTGTGTACTGTGAGGTGTACTGTGAGGTGTACTGTGAGCTGCACTGTGAGCTGTACTGTGAGGTGTACTGTGAGGTGTACTGTGAGCTGTACTGTGTACTGTGAGGTGTACTGTGAGGTGTACTGTGAGCTGCTCTGTGAGCTGTACTGTGTGCTGTACTGTGTACTGTGAGGTGTACTGTGAGGTGTACTGTGAGGTGTACTGTGAGGTGTACTGTGAGCTGTTCTGTGAGCTGTACTGTGAGATTTACTGTGAACTGTACTGTGAGCTGCTCTGTTAAGGGGTGTACTGTGAGGTGTACTGTGAGGTGTACTGTGGGGTGTACTGTGAGCTGCTCTGTGAGCTGCTCTGTGAGATGTACCGTGAGCTGCTCTGTGAGCTGCTCTGTGTACATTACTCACTCTGTATGCTGAGCTGTGCTGTGAGCTGCTCTGTGTACATTACTCACTCTGTATGCTGAGCTGTGCTGTGAGCTGCTCTGTATACATTACTCACTCTGTATGCTGAGCTGTGCTGTGAGCTGCTCTGTATACATTACTCACTCTGTATGCTGAGCTGCACTGTGAGCTGCTCTATATACATTACTCACTCTGTATGCTGAGCTGTGCTGTGAGCTGCTCTGTATACATTACTGACTCTGTATGCTGCCTCATTACTCTATATGCTGAGCTGCACTGTGAGCTGCCCTGTATATATTACTCACTCTGTATGCTGAGCTGTGCTGTGAGCTGCTCTGTATACATTACTCACTCTGTATGCTGCCTAATTACTCTGTATGCTGAGCTGCACTGTGAGCTGCCCTGTGTATATTACTCACTCTGTATGCTGAGCTGCACTGTGAGCTGCTCTGTATACATTACTCACTCTGTATGCTGCCTAATTACTCTGTATGCTGAGCTGTGCTGTGAGCTGCTCTGTGTATATTACTCACTCTGTATGCTGAGCTGCACTGTGAGCTGCTCTGTATACATTACTCACTCTGTATGCTGCTTCATTACTCTGTATGCTGAGCTGCACTGTAAGCTGCTCTGTATATATTACTCACCCTGTATGCTGCCTCATTACTCTGTATGCTGCCCACGTACATACAGCAGAGTGATGGACCAGCCCTACTTTCTGCAGACTGACAAAGGATAGCTTCCCTTCCTCTACACAGTAGCTGGAAATGACATGAAGTATGGCCTGAGGCGGGCAGCGGGTAGGAGGTTATAATACAGGCGACGTGCCGATTGAGACGACATGGAGAGAGAGCCACAGGAGAAATATGAGGAGAGAATCGATGCACGTCCCAGAAACAGGCCACTTCATATGAGGTGTGAGGTCACTTCATATGAGGTGTGAGGTCACTTTATATGAGGTGTGAGGTCACTTTATATGAGGTGTGAGGTCACTTTATACGAGGTGTGAGGTCACTTCATAAGGGGTGTGAGGTCACTTCATATGAGGTGTGAGGCCACTTTATATGAAGTGTGAGATCACTTTATATGAGGTGTGAGGTCACTTTATATGAGGTGTGAGGTCACTTTATATGAGGTGTGAGGTCACTTCATAAGGGGTGTGAGGTCAATTCATAAGGGGTGTGAGGTCACTTCATATGAGGTGTGAGGCCACTTTATATGAAGTGTGAGATCACTTTATATAAGGTGTGAGGTCACTTTATACGAGGTGTGAGATCACTTTATATGAGGTGTGAGGTCACTTCATATGAGGTGTGAGATCACTTTATATGAGGTGTGAGATCACTTTATATGAGGTGTGAGGCCACTTTATATGAGGTGTGAGGTCACTTCATATGAGGTGTGAGATCACTTCATATGAGGTGTGAGGTCACTTCATATGAGGTGTGAGGCCACTTTATATGAGGTGTGAGATCACTTTATATGAGGTGTGAGGTCACTTTATATGAGGTGTGAGGTCACTTTATACGAGGTGTGAGGTCACTTCATAAGGGGTGTGAGGTCACTTCATATGAGGTGTGAGGCCACTTTATATGAAGTGTGAGATCACTTTATATGAGGTTTGAGGTCACTTTATATGAGGTGTGAAGTCACTTTATATGAGGTGTGAGGTCACTTCATAAGGGGTGTGAGGTCACTTCATAAGGGGTGTGAGGTCACTTCATATGAGGTGTGAGGCCACTTTATATGAAGTGTGGATCACTTTATATGAGGTGTGAGGTCACTTTATACGAGGTGTGAGATCACCTTATATGAGGTGTGAGGTCACTTCATATGAGGTGTGAGATCACTTTATATGAGGTGTGAGATCACTTTATATGAGGTGTGAGGCCACTTTATATGAGGTGTGAGGTCACTTCATATGAGGTGTGAGATCACTTCATATGAGGTGTGATGTCACTTCATATGAGGTGTGAGGCCACTTTATATGAGGTGTGAGATCACTTTATATGAGGTGTGAGGTCACTTTATATGAGGTGTGAGGTCACTTTATATGAGGTGTGAGGTTACTTTATATGAGGTGTGAGGTCACTTTATATGAGGTGTGAAGTCACTTTATATGAGGTGTGAGATCACTTTATATGAGGTGTGAGATCACTTCATATGAGGTGTGAGATCACTTCATATGAGGTGTGAGATCACTTCATATGAGGTGTGAGGTCACTTTATATGAGGTGTGAGGTCACTTTATATGAGGCGTGAGGTCACTTCAGGCCTGTTTCCATTGGCCATTGAAAATGGTGTAGATCTTTTGAGTCTGTCAGTGGTGCCACTGATTGTGCGTCGGTATCGATAAATCAGTGAGGGTAGAAGATTTCACTCAGTGACCAAGGTTTCACTCAGTGGTGGCTGGTGCCACGTTGCATAATCTAAGCGAAAAAGTCGTGGGTCATTTCACGAGCTGGATCGTTTCCCTTCATCGAATTGTGGCCAATGGAAACGGGCCTATAGAGTATCCGAGAAGCACTTGTGACAGGCTTGATGCTGGGTATAACTTCCCTTACTGGAAAGGGATTTTATCTCAACCCTGGATTGGTTCGCAATTTTATTTTTACGATTACTTTAATGATCCGACTAATAAAGCGTTGCTCCAGTAATATTGGATCGTATCTCTATATTTCCGCGGTATCGCTAAATTTTACCATGCGATTACCATACAACAATTCAGGGGCACATATTGAATGAGACAGAGGAAGATTAATAAGATTTTTAATTAAATACAGATGGCACCATAGTTAAAACTGATCTGACACCTGGTGGTTTGGATCGCTATTTCCTATAGGTAGAAGAACAAGGGGCAGGGGTTGGTGGTGCCACCATGGATCGTTATTTGAAATATCAGACAAGGCTGTACTTAACCCACAGCGATACGATCCGTCGTGCTGTGAAGGTCCACATAAAAAGTATCGCTAAAAGCAGTATTTTACGCGGCAATGCGCCTTTGCGATTGCGGCAAAGTTTCAGGAGCAACGTTTTGGCCCTCGAATCGCTAATCTGCGATCCGCAGCTCTGTCGTAAACCTGGAGCAACGGGGCCCTGGCGGATAATAAAAGGTAGTTCTACGTTGTAGAGGTAGAA
This sequence comes from Alentia gelatinosa, assembly GCA_950022655.1. Taxonomy (NCBI): domain Eukaryota; kingdom Metazoa; phylum Annelida; class Polychaeta; order Phyllodocida; family Polynoidae; genus Alentia; species Alentia gelatinosa. Next base: position 143,891,645 of record OX465580.1, on the reverse strand, counting down.
TGGAGGATGCGGATCCCAGTTTTCACCTGTATCACTGAGCAAACCCTGGTGTGTGGTCTCAGAAAACAAGCTTTTCTCCCTCCCTCTCACCACACACAGGAGAGCTCTACCTGTTTCCCGCCAAAAAAGGCTCGATCGATGCGAGCAGACGACAATTCTACGTATTCCATTCCATTCGAGTGTTGTGTCAATAATCCGCGAGAGGGCGCGCACAGAGCGGCCGCGATCCCGACGTCGATACGGAGAGGAGGGGGGAGTAAGGGGGGGGGGGAGTAGAGGGGAGGGGGGAGGGGTCTAAAGACAGTAGAGGTTAGGGGCTGTCATTATCACCGTTTCCTTTTTAATCACCTCACCCTCCGAAAGAATAATGTCATGAGGGGGTGATGGAGGGGACAATAGAGGGGAGAGGGCGAGGGAGGGACAGTAGAGGGGGAAGGAGAGGGAAGGGGGGATAATAGAGAGTAGGGGGGAGGAGGGAGAGTAGAGGGGAGGTAAGGAGGGGTGTGAGAGATTGAGGGGACAGTAGAGAGTAGGGGGGAGGAGGGAGAGAAGAGGGGAGATAATGAGGGGTGTGAGAGATTGAGGGGACAGTAGAGAGTAGGAGGGAAGGGGGGATAATAGAGGGGAGGTAATGAGGGGTGTGAGAGATTGAGGGGAGAGTAGAGGGAGGGGGGAGGAGGGAGTGTAGAGGGGAGGTAATGAGGGGTGTGAGAGATTGAGGGGACAGTAGAGAGTAGGGGGAGGAGGGAGAGTAGAGGGGAGGTAGTGAGGGGTGTGAGAGATTGAGGGGATAGTAGAGACTAGGAGGGAGGAGGGAGAGAAGAGGGGAGGTAATGAGGGGTGTGAGAGATTGAGGGGAGAGTAGAGGGAGGGGGGAGGAGGGAGAGAAGAGGGGAGGTAATGAGGGGTGTGAGAGATTGAGGGGACAGTAGAGAGTAGGAGGGAGGAGGGAGAGAAGAGGGGAGGTAATGAGGGGTGTGAGAGATTGAGGGGAGAGTAGAGGGAGGGGGGAGGAGGGAGAGAAGAGGGGAGATAATGAGGGGTGTGAGAGATTGAGGGGACAGTAGAGAGTAGGGGGAGGAGGGAGAGTAGAGGGGAGGCAATGAGGGGTGTGAGAGATTGAGGGGACAGTAGAGAGTAGGGGGAGGAGGGAGAGTAGAGGGGAGGTAAGGAGGGGTGTGAGAGATTGAGGGGACAGTAGAGAGTAGGGGGAGGAGGGAGAGTAGAGGGGAGGTAATGAGGGGTGTGAGAGATTGAGGGGAGAGTAGAGGGAGGGGGGAGGAGGGAGGGTAGAGGGGAGGTAATGAGGGGTGTGAGAGATTGAGGGGAGAGTAGAGGGAGGGGGGAGGAGGGAGAGTAGAGGGGAGGTAATGAAGGGTGTGAGAAATTGAGGGGGGAGTAGAGGGAGGGGGGAGGAGGGAGGGTAGAGGGGAGGTAATGAGGGGTGTGAGAGATTGAGGGGAGAGTAGAGGGAGGGGGGAGGAGGGAGGGTAGAGGGGAGGTAATGAGGGGTGTGAGAGATTGAGGGGAGAGTAGAGGGAGGGGGGAGGAAGGAGGGTAGAGGGGAGGTAATGAGGGGTGTGAGAGATTGAGGGGAGAGTAGAGGGAGGGGGGAGGAGGGAGGGTAGAGGGGAGGTAATGAGGGGTGTGAGAGATTGAGGGGACAGTAGAGAGTAGGGGAGGAGGGAGAGTAGAGGGGAGGTAATGAGGGGTGTGAGAGATTGAGGGGACAGTAGAGAGTAGGGGGAGGAGGGAGAGTAGAGGGGAGGTAATGAGGGGTGTGAGAGATTGAGGGGACAGTAGAGAGTAGGGGGAGGAGGGAGAGTAGAGGGGAGTGGTTGAGGGCTGTGAGAGTTTGAGGGGACAGTAGAGAGTAGGGGGGAGGAGGGAGAGGAGAGGGGAGGTAATGAGGGGTGTGAGAGATTGAGGGGACAGTAGAGAGTAGGGGGGAGGGGGAAGAGTAGAGGGGAGGTAATGAGGGAAGTGAGAGATAGGAGGGGGACAGTAGAGGGGTGATGAGAGGAGACAGTAGAAGGGGGGGGGGTAGGGGGGAGTGAGGTGGAGGGGGAGATGAGGGGACAGTGAGGGAGGGAAGAGGGGAAGGAGGGAGAGTAAAGGGGAGGGTATGAGGGGTGTGAGAGATTGAGGGGACCGTAGAGGGGAGGGGGTGGTTTGGTGCTAACACAAGTCCCTAGATGAGTTACCTGCTGGGAGCTGAGCGACGCCAGGATGTAATTCCCACAGGACCAATTCCATCTCTCTGCAATCGTTAGACTTGATTACTAAATTGAGACTGGAGTATATGTACAGTGATTGGTTCTTGTAGACATTGCTGTGTTCTGATTGGTTCTTGTAGACATTGCTGTGTTCTGATTGGTTCTTGTAGATATTGCTGTATTCTAATTGGTTATTGTAGACATTGCTGTATTCTGATTTGTTCTTGTAGACATTACTGTGTTCTGATTGGTTCTGTGGACATTGCTGTATTATGATTGGTTCTTATAGACATTGCTGTACTCTGATTGGTTCTTGTAGACATTGCTGTATTCTGATTGGTTATTGTAGACATTGCTGTATTCTGATTGGTTCCTGTAGACATTGCTGTATTCTGATTGGTTCTTATAGACATTGCTGTATTCTGATTGGTTCTTGTGGACATTGCTGTATTATGATTGGTTCTTGTAGACATTGCTGTACTCTGATTGGTTCTTGTAGACATTGCTGTGTTCTGATTGGTTCTTGTAGACATTGCTGTATTCTGATTTGTTCTTGTAGACATTACTGTGTTCTGATTGGTTCTTGTGGACATTGCTGTATTATGATTGGTTCTTATAGACATTGCTGTACTCTGATTGGTTCTTGTAGACATTGCTGTATTCTGTTTGGTTCTTGAAGACATTGCTGTGTTCTGATTGGTTCTTGTAGACATTACTGTGTTCTGATTAGTTCTCATATACATTGCTGTATTCTGATTGGTTCTTGTGGACATTGCTGTATTCTGATTGGTTCTTGTGGACATTGCTGTATTATGATTGGTTCTTGTGGACATTGCTGTATTATGATTGGTTCTTGTAGACATTGCTGTACCTTGACTGGTTCTTGTAGACATTGCTGTATTCTGATTGGTTCTTATAGACATTGCTGTATTCTGATTGGTTCTTGTAGACATTGCTGTAGTCTGATTGGTTCTTGTAGACATTGCTGTGTTCTGATTGGTTCTTGTCGACATTGCTGTATTCTGATTTGTTCTTGTAGACATTACTGTGTTCTGATTGGTTCTGTGGACATTGCTGTATTATGATTGGTTCTTATAGACATTGCTGTACTCTGATTGGTTCTTGTAGACATTGCTGTATTCTGATTGGTTCTTGAAGACAATGCTGTGTTCTGATTGGTTCTTGTAGACATTACTGTGTTCTGATTAGTTTTCATATACATTGCTGTATTCTGATTGGTTCTTGTGGACATTGCTGTATTATGATTGGTTCTTATAGACATTGCTGTACTCTGATTGGTTCTTGTAGACATTGCTGTATTATGATTGGTTCTTGAAGACATTGCTGTGTTCTGATTGGTTCTTGTAGACATTACTGTGTTCTGATTAGTTCTCATATACATTGCTGTGTTCTGATTGGTTCTTGTAGACATTACTGTGTTCTGATTAGTTCTCATATACATTGCTGTATTCTGATTGGTTCTTGTGGACATTGCTGTATTATGATTGGTTCTTGTAGACATTGCTGTACCTTGACTGGTTCTTGTAGACATTGCTGTATTCTGATTGGTTCTTATAGACATTGCTGTATTCTGATTGGTTCTTGTAGACATTGCTGTAGTCTGATTGGTTCTTGTAGACATTGCTGTGTTCTGATTGGTTCTTGTAGACATTGCTGTATTCTGATTTGTTCTTGTAGACATTACTGTGTTCTGATTGGTTCTGTGGACATTGCTGTATTCTGATTGGTTCTTATAGACATTGCTGTACTCTGATTGGTTCTTGTAGACATTGCTGTATTCTGATTGGTTCTTGAAGACATTGCTGTGTTCTGATTGGTTCTTGTAGACATTACTGTGTTCTGATTAGTTCTCATATACATTGCTGTATTCTGATTGGTTCTTGTCGACATTGCTGTATTCTGATTGGTTATTGTGGACATTGCTGTATTCTGATTGGTTATTGTAGACATTGCTGTATTCTGATTGGTTGCTGAAGACATTGCTGTATTCTGATTGGTTGACCCAAGGGAAAAGTCGATGTAACTCTAACAGAGAAAACATGAAATGATATTGCATTTAGTCTGGAGGAATGTACTAGGATGTATGGTATTTTCAGTAGACTCCTGGGCCAAGGGTCGCATCTCTCTCTCATATCTTCTTAGATAGTCAGTAAAGTACAAATACAACTGAGTTCTTAATCTAAGCAGATATTGTTCGCACTACCCATGACCACCTATGATTAAAGGAAAAATACTGGGTAAGGTGGAAGGTGGGTAACCTTCAGTAAACTTCAGTACAAATAAATCTTTAAAAAAAAGGAGAAAGATATAAGCTTGATATAAAGCATTCTACGCATGATATTTACAATGAATGATACCAATATAAACTCAGTAGCACTTGTTGGAAGGAGAATAGAATGGACAACATATATATTATATACATTTAGGTTTTTAATGGGTTTCATTGCAATTTCTAGTAGTTATCTTTTAGTTTTGATCTTTGATTTAAAGCCATCGCAAGTGTTCATTTTTTGGGAGTCAAAGTAGCTCCGTTAAAACAGTAGATACCCGTGCTCAAAACACCATTTCTGGAGACCAGTAAGAACAAGGCTTAGTGCTTTTACTAACATTGTAGTGTATTTTTCTACAATCGTCTCTGAATAACTTTTTATCCCACCCCTGGTACAGGTTGTGCCATTGAGTTAACGTTGAAATAAAATACGCCACGCTCACCTACGTAGAGTGTCAATTCTCTGCCATTGCAGTGGTGGAGAATCTATGTATGGTGCCACCAATGAACGTCGCGGAAAAGAAAATAGTTCCGGCGCCATTGTTTGAACCGCAGCTGCAGCAACAATAGTTCCGACGCTATTGTTTGAACAATTCAATACATGATTATATTATTGCTTAAAATCGACTGTAAGGTCCGTGTTGGGGGTGAGATAAAAACAGAACCGCTTTCGAAATGTATTTTGAACCACTACGCTCACTCGTTTGGATGCTCCGTATTATCACTCGGCTACGCCTCGTGACGATTACTACGCATCCAAACTCGTGGCGTAGTGGTTCAAAATACATTTATAAAGACAGTTCTGCTTAAGTCTCGAAGCTACGCTGACAGTTCTTGTGTGTATAAGAAATATGGATACAAAATCTCCGGAAATGTTGTTTTGAGTATGCGTATCTCCGGTCTTCGCGGGGGCACTTTGGCTCCCTAGTTATCTTCAAATGAGAGGTCATTCCGGACTGCTGAACTTTAGAACCTACACTACGGCTGTAAGATTCCAGATGAAAGCTTCCCAGTTCTGGTATATTGTCTTCCTGGAGCCAACCTTAAACTGTCAAAATGCATATTTCATTTGAAGCTGTAACACGACATCAGCAAGCTCCCTCAAAAAACCTCATCAGAAAAAGATTGACAAAGATTGAGCTCCATCTTTGTCGGAAAGGAGCCTCCGGAGACCTTCCCGACCTTTTCTGTGACCTTGCACCTCACGGGCCTTAAATCATTTCCCATAAAGTCATTTTCCACTGGCCGACTATTCGCCACCGATCTGCAGTCAGGAACCACACACAACAAATTGGTGAATGGAAACAGACATGCAGAGAAGTGTCCTCCGATAAAATGTGTCTAGATTATGCAATAAGGCCTGGAACCCCCTCGCACCCAGTCAACTGGCTGAGTCTAGGATCAGAACATATCAAGTAGTTGTGGGTCTTAAGTAATTGGTCAGCTGGGCACGCTTCTAAGACCCTGAGACACTGGCACGCTGCTCCTTTCCCAATATCACAGTGAACAGCACGCATTTTTTTAAAATTCAGTAAACAACGTTTTACGACATAATATGATCGCCGCAGTTGGGGTTCTTCCTCATATTAGTCACACATACAGACAGGACATCACAGGTAAGGTAGAGAAAAAGAAAAAAGAAAGTCATTCACCCTATTCATCATTCCTTTACATTCGGTCGCTCTTATGATCGTTTTCACTCTTGTTCCTGACCTTATGATCATTAGGATTTATAATAGCTTTAATAGCTTTTTTTATATATTTTTTTATTCAATAAGCTTAATGACATAAGCATATAGTGAAGGGATAGATTTTTTGCAGCACACTGGAAGTCTTTACGTAACCACTGTAACCTCTATGCACAGTATATAGGGCGTGCGAACACGCGAATCTAGTGAATAGATTAAAATGGGACCATCCATATAGTACATAGCACTGAGGGGGGATGGGGGTGTTCAAATATTTCGGGAATTTTGCGTATGCTCCTTCTCTGTTCTATTGCGTACACATTTTCAGAAATTCTAGGTACATACTTCATGGATGGCCCCTGGATAGGGACAGGGCGAGGTACGGGTCTGATACAGTATCACAAATTAGATACTATCAGGTTAAAGATGTCAAAGCCGGATATTTTCTGGTAAAACACTTCTTGGTTCGCTGTCTGGGAATTGAGTGATTTTAGCTGGCTTTTCAAAGAATATCTGGAAGGGTAGGTTTTCCGTTCCTCCGATTGTTTGTACCCTTGGCTTTTGCCTTTACGTCTTGGTGATTTCTTGTAGAATTCTGTGCATGGGTTTTCTTCAGTTTAAATAGTGTTTTATATTTTACAGTTCCTGTCTTCATCTCCTGCTTCCCGTTCCCTTCAGCTTTACTCGTTCATATAGAAGTGCATCGAGAATCGTATAAATACACAATACTCCACGAGTTTGCATGTGCTGCAATCGTCATCGAGACAAAGCCCAGTGATGATTACACTGTAGCCAAACGAATGGAGTATCGTGTATTTTGTGAAACCATAGTTATGTTGACAATACGGGGTAGATTTATGAGTTGTTTCGGAGAAATTCGTTTTGAACGAGCCGGTACGGCGAGTTCAGAACTAATTTCTCCAAAACAATGAGTAAATCTACCCCGTTTTGGCACCATTACTATGGTTTCATATTTTTATATACCTTAATTCGGTCTTAATTCGCTAAAACTGACCGTAATTCGGCGTCGAAGTCACTTTTTGCAACTTGCAAAGACGATGTGTACGCTAGCAGACATGCCGGAACTGGCGATTACGTCGTTCCCGGATTTCGAATTTGATGCATTCTGATTGGCCGAGAGGAACGGGATTCCCAAGAGCGTAGGGAATTCCCGATAATGACGTCATAGTGTTGCGGCCTTTTGTTGACATCTAAGAGTCGCGCGTTCGGCGAGTGTCCGTGTTGGTATCGATCTGTTTCGTATATCTAAGCTATCTAAAGTGTATCACGTGATTCATAGTCGTTTTCTACCTCGAAGTTTGATATATTTTCACACTAACTCGCTCCGTGGTTACTGTAGGATGCCACGGAACTCACGAAGTGAAGTGAACCGCCATTTTTGAATCTTGCGCCTAGAATTCTGTGGTCGGCCTCTCGACCAATCAAAATGTGTTATTTCTTCAAAGCGTGCAATCTGTAGTTCAAACCGTGCATTTTGTCACTCAAAGCGTGCAATATGTCAGTATCCAAGGTAACCAGTACAACGTTTCACGGCGTACAGTGCATTCTGTGTACAATTACTATACCCCAGGAGCAGTATGTATTTACTCTGACTTTGTGCATAGGTATATAATAATTTACGATTCGAGTCGGTTCTCGATTTATCTCACCCCTTTAAATGGCATAAAAAACATCACAATATTAGAATAATCAAGATAGTATTGTCACTTTACGGGGGTTGGGGTGGGAGTTAGCTCAGTGGTTAAGGCACTGGACTTGTCATCCCAAGGTTGTTAGACTTTGTGGGTTCGAGTCTCACTGCAGCCACTTTTGTCCGTCATCCCCAGCAGTGGTAGACTTACTGCTATATCAAAGGTCAGTCCTTCTCATACCATGTCTATGTGGTGTGGTGTACAGCCACCTTTCTCCTTCATCCCCAGCAGTGGTAGATTTACCGCTATATCAAAGGCCAGTCCTTCTCATACCATGTCTATGTGGTGTGGTGTACAGCCACCTTTCTCCTTCATCCCCAGCAGTGGTAGATTTACCGCTATATCAAAGGCCAGTCCTTCTCATACCATGTCTATGTGGTGTGGTGTACAGCCACCTTTCTCCTTCATCCCCAGCAGTGGTAGATTTACCGCTATATCAAAGGCCAGTCCTTCTCATACCATGTCTATGTGGTGTGGTGTACAGCCACCTTTCTCCTTCATCCCCAGCAGTGGTAGATTTACCGCTATATCAAAGGCCAGTCCTTCTCATACCATGTCTATGTGGTGTGGTGTACAGCCCCCTTTCTCCTTCATCCCCAGCAGTGGTAGATTTACCGCTATATCAAAGACCAATCCTTCTCATACCATGTCTATGTGGTGTGGGAAGTAAAAGAACTCTCACCTCGTTGAATATGTAGGGGTGAGATTTCTACCTGAATTCATCACATAGATTCGATCACCACCCTAGTGGTGTAAAAGTACAGTGAGAAAGTCACACCAATCAACCAATCAACCAATTACTGGGGAGCTTGTTCTAATAATATTCATATCTAAACTTGTACCAGGAGTGAGATAAGTCTCTTCCCCATTCATTAAAAAAAAGTCGAATCGAGTTTTTCAGATACTGGGAAGTGTTACATGATTACGTAACAACGATGTATACATCATTTGCCGTGCTTAAAAGGCTACATAGTATTACATACAGTACCGGCCTACCTCCTTTATGTACACACATCTCATGTATGTATGTGTAAGTTCATCACGCCTACACTCTAATGATAGGTTCTAGTTCTGGCATGTAGCTGTTTGACACTGTGCACCACACCAGGGACCTGTTTCACTAGTTTCGTCACATGTCTAGATGGCGTCTAGATGGTGTGTCCGGTTTCATAAGAACTAGACATTAGACTTTGTTTTGTCCGTTCATGCTTGCACTGCTGCTTTTCATGTGTGTCTAACACTTTTGTCACGAAACTAGTGAAACAGGTCCATGATGTGTAGATTTGTCTAATTCTTATGTGTGGGGTCTGTCTTTACCTAAGGGCAGCTACTTGTGTTGTCACGCAACTAGACAACCCCAATGTCTGTATGGTGTCACAGACATGACACAAAACTAGTGAAACAGGTCCCTGAATCCCCATCCATAATTCTAAAGGCTTGGTTCCTGAGCATCAGCGGCTTAGCGAGTCATAGCCTAGGGGCTCCTTCTGACATAATGCAGGCATAACCAAAGACCTCCCTGATCTCCCTCTCTCTCTCTCTCTCTCTCTCTCTCTCTCTCTCTCTCTCTCTCTCTCTCTCTCTCTCTCTCTCTCTCTTTATATATATATATGTTTATATATTATATTTATATATAATATCGATGATGAGCGTTTATAAATCTCAAGGAACTAACAAAGAGGGAAGTGTCAGATCCGCTCTTACCACTTGTTCCTATTCTGATACAGTTTCTCTGTATTTATAACCCTAAAGCCATGTCGGATCCACTCTTACCACTTGTTCCTATACTGATGCAGTTTCTCTGTATTTATAACCCTGAAGCCATGTCAGATCCACTCTTACCACTTGTTCCTATACTGATGCAGTTTTTCGTGTATTTTCATCCCTAAAGCCATGTCAGATCTGCTCTTACCACTTGTTCCTATACTGATACAGTTTTCTGTGTATTTTTAGCCCTGAAGCCATGTCGGATCCGCTCTTACCACTTGTTCCTATACTGATACAATTTCTCTGTATTTATAACCCTAAAGCCATGTCAGATCCGCTCTTACCACTTGTTCCTATACTGATACAGTTTTCTGTGTATTTGCAGCCCTGAAGCCATGTCAGATCCGCTCTTACCACTGTCAAACATCAGCCGAACAAAACCAGCTCTACCCATGCGCAGAACGCGGTCACTTCCGGCACCCGGACAGCGTCTTCCGGTACTACCGCTGTGTGGACGCTGGTTACGCGGCGTGTGACTGTACCTGCCGGTACCAGGATACCTGCTTCGACCCGCGCACGCGCACCTGCCGCTTTGCCTTCTTACCGGAAGTACACAACTGTACCGAATCCCTCCGCACCACCACCCCGCTAGTCCCCAGCCCCGCCACCAGAGGGACACCAGCCCGGAAACAAACCTCGGTTCCGGACTCGAGAACGTACGACTTACAATACCGCTTCCACAACCAACACAAACACCCGGATACCGCCGGCGGAGCAACGCCAGCGGAGAAAGTAGTGCGGTCGCGCGCCCGGAACTATAACTTGGCGCGGCAGGACATCCTGACGGCGCAGGAGGTGCTGCTGGCGGAGCGCGGCTTCGACCCGCAGCTGGTGGACGATGTGTCCATCTTCCCCGCCTGGGCCGTGGCCGTCGTAGTGCTCTGTGTCGTCATGCTTCTCGTTCTCATGATCATCTTCCTCTACTAGCCACGTGACGGAGACTGGGGCCTGTTTAAACATGTTACTCTACTAACCACGTGAGGGAGACCGGGGTGTTTAATAATCTACGATCGTACTTATTACTCTACTAACCACGTGAGGGAGACCGGGCTGTTTAATAATCTACGATCGTACATCTTACTCTACTAACCACGTGAGGGAGACTGAGGCCCGTTTAATAATCTACGATCGTACATGTTACTCTACTAACCACATGACGGAGACCGGGGTGTTTAATAATCTACGATCGTACTTGTTACTCTACTAACCACGTGAGAGAGACCGGGCTGTTTAATAATCTACGATCGTACATGTTACTCCACTAGCCACGTGAGAGATACTAGGACCTGTTTAATAATCTACGATCGTACATGTTACTCTACTAACCACATGAGAGAGACCGGCCTGTTTAATAATCTACGATCGTACATGTTACTCTACTAACCACATGAGGGAGACCGGGACCTGTTTAATAATCTACGATCGTACATGTTACTCTACTAACCACATGAGAGAGACCGGGCTGTTTAATAATCTAAGATCGTACATGTTACTCTACTAACAACATGAGAGAGACCGGGCTGTTTAATAATCTACGATCGTACATCTTCCTCTACTAGCCACGTGAGGGAGACTAGCACCTGTTTAATAATCTACGATCGTACATGTTACTCTACTAACCACATGAGAGAGACCGGGCTGTTTAATAATCTACGATCGTACATGTTACTCTACTAACCACATGAGGGAGACCGGGACCTGTTTAATAATCTACGATCGTACATGTTACTCTACTAACCACATGAGAGAGACCGGGCTGTTTAATAATCTAAGATCGTACATGTTACTCTACTAACAACATGAGAGAGACCGGGCTGTTTAATAATCTACGATCGTACATCTTCCTCTACTAGCCACGTGAGGGAGACTAGCACCTGTTTAATAATCTACGATCGTACATGTTACTCTACTAACGATATGAGGGAGACTGGGGCCTGTTTAATAATCTACGATCGTACATCTTACTCTACTAGCCACGTGAGGGAGACTGGGGCCTGTTTAATAATCTACGATCGTACATGGTACTCTACTAACCACATGAGAGAGACCGGGCTGTTTAATAATCTACGATCGTACATGTTACTCTATTAACGATATGAGGGAGACCGGGCCTGTTTAATAATCTACGATCGTACATGTTACTCTACTAACCACGTGAGAGAGACCGGGCTGTTTAATAATCTACGATCGTACATGTTACTCTACTAACCACATGAGAGAGACCGGGCTGTTTAATAATCTACGATCGTACATGTTACTCTACTAACCACATGAGAGAGACCGGGGTGTTTAATAATCTACGATCGTACATGTTACTCTACTAACCACATGAGAGAGACCGGGCTGTCTAATAATCTACGATCGTACATCTTACTCTACTAACCACGTGACAGAGACCGGGCTGTTTAATAATCTACGATCGTACATGTTTCTCTACTAACCACATGACGGAGACTGAGGCCCGTTTAATAATCTACGATCGTACATCTTACTCTACTAACCACATGACGGAGACTGAGGCCCGTTTAATAATCTACGATCGTACATGTTACTCTACTAACCACATGACAGAGACCGGGCTGTTTAATAATCTACGATCGTACATGGTACTCTACTAACCACATGAGAGAGACCGGGCTGTTTAATAATCTACGATCGTACATGTTACTCTACTAACCACATGAGAGAGACCGGGCTGTTTAATAATCTACGATCGTACATGTTACTCTATTAACGATATGAGAGAGACTGAGGCCCGTTTAATAATCTACGATCGTACATGTTACTCTATTAACCACATGACGGAGACTGAGGCCCGTTTAATAATCTACGATCGTACATGTTACTCTATTAACCACATGACAGAGACCGGGCCTGTTTAATAATCTACGATCGTACATGTTACTCTACTAGCCACGTGAGGGAGACTGAGGCCCGTTTAATAATCTACGATCGTACATGTTACTCTACTAACCACATGACGGAGACTGAGGCCCGTTTAATAATCTACGATCGTACTTGTTACTCTACTAACCACATGAGAGAGACCGGGCTGTTTAATAATCTACGATCGTACATGTTACTCTACTAGCCACGTGAGGGAGACCGGGCCTGTTTAATAATCTACGATCGTACATCTTACTCTACTAACCACATGACAGAGACCGGGCCTGTTTAATAATCTACGATCGTACATGTTACTCTACTAACCGCGTGACGGAGACTGAGGCCCGTTTAATAATCTACGATCGTACATGTTACTCTATTAACGATATGACAGAGACCGGGCCTGTTTAATAATCTACGATCGTACATCTTACTCTACTAACCACATGACGGAGACTGAGGCCCGTTTAATAATCTACGATCGTACTTGTTACTCTACTAACCACATGAGAGAGACCGGGCTGTTTAATAATCTACGATCGTACATGTTACTCTACTAACCACGTGAAGGAGACTGAGGCCCGTTTAATAATCTACGATCGTACAAGTTACTCTACTAACCACATGAGGGAGACTGAGGCCCGTTTAATAATCTACGATCGTACAAGTTACTCTACTAACCACGTGAGGGAGACTGAGGCCTGTTTAATAATCTACGATCGTACTTGTTACTCTATTAACCACGTGAGGGAGACCGGGATGTTTAATAATCTACGATCGTACATGTTACTCTACGAACCACATGACAGAGACCGGGCCCGTCTAATAATCTACGATCATACATGTTACTCTACTAACCACGTGACAGAGACTGGGCCCGTTTAATAATCTATGATCGTACATGTTACTCTACTAACCACATGACAGAGACTGAGGCCCGTTTAATAATCTACGATCGTACATGTTACTCTACTAACCACATGACAGAGACTGAGGCCCGTTTAATAATCTACGATCGTACATGTTAATCGTTCTCATGATCATTCTAACAGCATCTCTCAGAAAAAGTAAAATATGAAATACAAACAAATATGTTGATCATCAACACATTTAAGAGGATATAAAAATTAGATTGGTAGAACTGTTGAATTCTCAGTTGGATATCACAAAGACTTTTTTTCGGCTGTTCTGTTGATACGGGGAGTATGGTCAATCCTTTTATCATCAAATTTATTTTTAAACATAATCAACAGCAGTTTTTTCTTTCGTCTCTTCCACAGTGGGTCCCATACATGTAGAAACGTTTCTGTACGCCATAGAGACCCAGGGACGATGTGGGTCAACTTTATTCAACACTTATGGACGACCTTATGGACGGCTAATATTATTTTAGCGAACAGGCTTAAATATCATAAAATATAAACTTTGTACGGAGTATTGAAAAGGGTCTTCAAGTACGATCCTAGATTATTAAACGGGCCCCATGGTGACTGACCAATGAAAACAGTCGTCGTATCAGACTGACCAATGAAAACAGTTATCTCATCAACCTGTCGGATGTATGTGTGTAGACGAAGAATGAAACGAACCAGACGGTTTCACTACCACAAGTGTCTCCTGTCGGATGTGTTGGAAATTTATTTTCTTCTATTGACCAAATGATGGGACACTGTCCCTGACCAATGAAAACAGGCGTCTCATGATACTGCATGAGGTGTTTGATAATTATTCTCCTTTATTCACTAAATATCGGAGCATGGTCACTGACCAATGAAAACAGTCGTCTCAAATGATGGGACACTGTCCCTGACCAATGAAAACAGTCGTCTCATATTACTGCAGGATGTGTTTGATAATTATTCTCCTTTATTCACTAGATATCGGAGCAGGGTCACTGACCAATGAAAACAGTTGTCTCATCAACTTTTCGGATGTGTTGGAAATATTTTTCCATGGATTGAAAAATCCTCCCCCCCCCCACACACACACACTCACACTCAAGCGAAGGAGGTTACCCGCAACATGGAAGAAGTTTTGTCCAGATTATTTCCTTCTATGAACCAAATAATGGGACACTGTCACTGACCAATGAAAACAGTTGTCTCAAATGATGGAGCAGTGTCACTGACCAATAAAAACAGTCGTCTCATCGTTGTGCGTGGGATGTGTTCAATGATCTCACAAACAGAATCGTCCACGCTATATTTGAAGGACTGAGATTTATGTATAAGTCAGCTGTCATGTGTCACGTGGCTACCACTTCCGTTCAGGAGGGGCGAAGTACAGGAGCGTTCAGTTTTGTGAAGAAGGGGAAAGGGACCGTTTATTGTTGCAGCTAGTTCTACTACTCCATTACCCTCTCAACAAATATATGGATATACCCGTTTTGTGAAGAAGAAGGTTATCTTATTGCAACAACTTTAGTTCTTCTCCCCAATCGCCATCTGAGTAATTATATGTCTATACATATTCTGTGAAGTGGAAGGGGTCATTTATTGTCGCAGCTTAAGTTTGTCTCCCCCCTACCCCTCTAAATGTCTATATATGTTTCGTGAGGACAAATCATGGGCACAGGTAATTCTTTTCTCTCATTATCGTCAAGAAAATTATATGTCAAGATACAAAGTTTTAGAAGATGATAATTCATCATCACTGTTTCTTTTTTACTCACCTTGCCCTCCAAAAGAATAATGTTTAGACATGCTACGTAAAATAAGGGTGAAAAAGGTGATATTTCAATGTCACAGCTCTAGTTTTACTCTAGCCTTACCCTCTGAACAATTTACAACCCATTTTAAATTGGCTGACGAAAACGACACCGATTACTGGAGTTCCCCTGAAAGACTATTCGTGGCGCTACCAACTGTATGTCGTATCAGATTCTCGGCGAGATTACAGTTTATCCTACCCCTAATATAAAATCCCATAGGCTTAACATTGAGATTCCGTATGCCATGCTGACTGGCATACGGAGTTTTATATGCCACTAGTGGCATACGGAATTATTGTCACCTTATATTTCAAAATCGAGGAGACAGGGTAGGATAAAATCAAAACCTGATTCGTTTTAATCTTGGCCACCGCATGCCACTCCTGGAGTTTTGACTCCGGACTTCACTCGGCTTCACCTCATGAAGTCACTTTGCCAAACTCCAGTCGTGGCATACGGTGGCTAAGATTAAAACTTAGCAAGTTTTACGATAGTATGCCTTGTTTCTGCTGTACTTTACAGATCCATACCACTTAGATTGTCCTGATATAACCTTGAGAATCTCCGACAAAATCAGAGAGTTTGATTCTGTCGGTCGTTGACTAAGTCAGTCAGTGCATGCCCTAAACGTAATCCTCACAAAATTAATTGGTGACAATTTCAAATATCAGGCTGTTTCCATTCACAGATCTGGCGTTGATATACCAAAATAAGTCTGGTTCCATTGGACGATTATCATGCACCGATCTGCAGTCGGGAACCACTGAAAGATGCTTTGCGTAAGCAGATTCTAGATCGGTAAATAGAATCCACTGCACGAGAACCACTATTTTACTCGTATATACGCCATCGCGGAACTGATTGATGTATTGGCTGAATAGTGACCCGTTTTCATATATATGTATATATATACGCCCAGGCCTTATATACGGACGCGTCTTGGCTGTTTTTCACACCCGGCGTATATGAGAGGAAATATCCTCTCCCCCCACCGCCTCCCGCCCTTTTGTGTTGGTAGAAGTACAGGTTTCCTCAGTAGGAAGCCCTCCCCCCCCCCCCCCACCTCACCCCGCCCGCTCTCAGTGAAGCCCTGTTCACTGGATGCTTAAGGCCCGGCCCCACTGGAGCGATGCGATTGTCGCAAGTCCATAAAAAGTCATAAACGCCCGCCGAGGGTCATAAAAACGGCGCCGCCCGTCACATCGCACACAATCGCTCCTGTGGGGCCGGACTTGCGCGCGTGTGCGATTGTGTGCGATGCGACGGATCCGTCGCATCGCACATCATGAAATGTTCATGATTTACGATGGATTCGTCGCACAGGTACAGAGAACTTCCCTATATACTTCTATAGAAACAGAATACACTACATTGAATCCATGTAGTTATACAAGCTGCTCTGACCACTGGTAGCTGTGGCCTACTACAGTCAATAACTGCCAAACCTCACAGCATTCATTTGGATGCAAGGTGTGAGGAGGTGTGAAAGCTGTGAAAACAGCAGGCTCTGGCTGTAGCCTAGTTTTTATTCTGATACCTTGTAAAGCATGAGGTTGAGAAGTGATATAATTACGATTAGATGTGAGTACCTTATCAATATAAGAAATTAAGTTTTATGACTATCATACATAGGTGGTGCCAGAAGTGATGCGACGATTCCATCGCATCAGTGGGGCATACCCTGGATTTACTGTGCGATTGAGTGCGATGAATCCATCGCAATAGGGGTCATAAACCCCGCCGAGGGGACGTTTATGGGGGCCATAAAACGTGTGCGACAATCGCATCGCACCAGTGGGGCCGGGCCTTTATATCCGCCTACAGATGAGATGTATACACACAGGGAATTGGACGACCTCGTAGACGCAATATACCTACTTATCCATATGTAAAATAATGATGTTCGTGTAGTGAACGAGACCTCTACAGAGAATGCTCACCGATTATTTAATATAGATTGTGTGAAAATCTGTGTGTATCTGGAATAAGCCCTATTTCCATTGGCCGATTTATGTGCCCTGATCTGCAGTCGGGAACCACCGATGCCAGATCGGCGAATGGAAATGGCACAACACTCATAATGGTGTCTGAATAATTTAGCGAAGATTATGCAATAACACCACCACAAACTGAATCCGTCGGCATGCACATGTGGAAAACATAAAAAAGAAACAGTATCCACCGCGCCCTCACTGATTACGTGTCACCGACGTGGAGTCAGTGGCCACCACTGACAGACGTTCTGGGTAACTCGAAAAATCTCCGCCATTTTCGTCAGCCAATGGAAACGGGCTTACATGCAGAAGAAAAGGTAACTTAAAAATCTCTGCGGTTCTTTTGACCAATGGAAACGAGGCTAGCTTGTTACTAACCCATTATTCTTAAAACTATATATGAACATACATGTTTTGTTCAATAAAAAGGGGGTAATTCATTGTTGTAACTTTAGTTTTATTATCCATCTTATACAAAGACCACATCGAAAATGTATGAGGACTCATTAAACCATAATCCGTTATATAAAACATGTCAGATTCCATAACTGTGGTATACGGATTTAAATCCACCTCGCTTGACCGCAACGTAATTCACTCAGCTTCGCTTGGTGAATTCCTCCGCGTATGGTGTAAAGGGCACATAGCTATTGTGTTACGGGGGTGGCCATCGTGACCCCGACGCCATCCAAAACACCAGGTGGCGGGACCAATTGTTAATAGATTTTATCAGAAATATTTTTTGGGGCTTGCCATGGAGGAATTTCAATATTATCTAAAGATCATGAATACAGATAATAGTGGTTGTCCCCCGACCACAGTGGCGCTATCTTACAGTTACCTGGCGGATGGTGGCGGAACTAACACTTACTCTGTGCCCTATACATTGTATCACATGAAGAAATTTGCGTATTCATGACAAATGATACTTTTGCTGATATGTATATATATATACCCCGACTGTGCCGCGAACATTCCGAAAATATAAATCAGGACACTCAAAGTTTCTCCTGTGAATTCTAGTTTGACTTGCCTTCATTTCTGAACAATTTAATGTCTAAACTTATTTTGTGTTGCATCTAGCTTTTTATTATCCATGGTATACAAAGTCCACATTGAAAATGTATAGATGTAAACCACGACCCATTATATAAAACCTGTCATGTACAATAACTGTGGTATACGGATTCAAATCCATGGTATACGGCCTTCAAAGACGATATTAAAGAGGTAAAAAAAACAGTCTCAATTGTTATGCCCTTTATTATGGTAATTACTGGGTTTAATTTACTCAAAGAGATGGATAATAAATACAATAAACGATGGTTTTGTGAACAGGCGGCTCTGTAAACCTCTCGAGGTTGACGTGGTTGTAGTACACTCACTAGCGCTCGTCTGCTCGTCCCAAATTAACTTATGATTCACTTGTGCTGCATATCTAATTAGTTTAAGTAAGCATTTGCTTGTAAATAATATCGAGAGGAAAAAGATTCTCCAGAATTACAATATAGAAATATTGCATCATTTCCAAGCGGGGATTTCTTTTCTGTTTTCTGTCTACCATGATAGTGCTTTGACATATGGTAGATATCAAAATAGGGGCTTTTTGCTACTTTTCTATTTTGATATCAAAACAGTCCATTTTGACTTCTACTGCGAATTCAACCAGAGATAAAGTATTAAAAGGATTGTAAAGGAAATCTCTGCTTGATTGAACTGGCTTTTAATTTTGCCTCCATAAGGAATCCTATGGAATCTTCACTCATATTCTAGAAGTCAAACCTTTTGCTTGATTTTCAATATGATTTCTGAGAAAATACGTCAAAAATGAAAACAAATGAATTATCTCAATGAATTAAAAATATATATGCCAATAAAACCAATAATCCCACGTTTGATAATACCTTTTTGCAAATCTGCATCTATTTCACATATTATGAGAATTCTTGAATATGAGGTAAAAGATATCTAGTTTTCAGTCCTCAATATGGTTTGGCGGTCTCTAGTTATCCTCGCCAGGTACCCTCAGAACATGTCTACATGACCACGTAATCCTACCCCCCGTCTGCCGTACTTCCCGAGTTCTAACGACGGCGGAACACGCGATGAGGGGAGCGATCATTCAACGTTCACCTGGTGTTTGTGAGCAGCTCATTGTGTTGTCCGGGGCCAGTTCCTGAAGTATTCATATAGAACGACCTGACCATGCTGTACAAGTCACAGAACGAGATGGTAATTTACGGTTTGTACGGACCGAGGCGTTTACAGCGAATTCCGTACTTATATAGAACGTCCTGACCATGCTGTACAAGTAACAGAATGAGATGGTAATTTACGGTTTGTACAGAACGAGGCGTTTACACCAAGTTCCGTACTTATATAGAACGTCCTGACCATGCTGTACAAGTCACAGAACGAGATGGTAATTTACGTTTTTTTCAGAACGCGGCGTTTACACCAAGTTCCGTACTTATATAGAACGTCCTGACCATGCTGTACAAGTCACAGAACGAGATGGTAATTTACAGTTGGTACGGACCGAGGTGTTTACACCGAGTTCCAGACAAACTGTAAATTATCATCTCGTTCTGTGACTTGTACAAGCATGGTTGGACGTTATATATTTACCATATACCAGAAATTAAGAAAAATCATTAATTTCATTTTGCTTAACAACCAATTTTTAACAAACGTGTATGGGAAGGTAGTCTGTATTTTCATGTATGGACCAGTGGTCCGTACAGTATTTTTATGTAATATGTCGAAATGGTGAGTATTTACAGTATAGACGGCATGGGTATATAGTAAAGAGTGGTACAGAAATCTGTATCCTACCCCTCTTAGTATATATCGGTGAAACTAGTTACTGAAGTAAGAGTGGTACAGAAATCAGTATCCTAACCCTCTTACGTATATATCGGTGAAACTAGTTACTGAAGTAAGAGTGGTACAGAAATCTGTATCCTAACCCTCTTAGTATATATCGGTGAAACTAGATACTGAAGTAAGAGTGGTACAGAACTCAGTATCTACCCCTCTTAGTATATATCGGTAAAACTAGTTACTGAAGTAAGAGTGGTACAGAAATCTGTATCTACCCCTCTTACGTATATCGGTGAAACAAGTTACTGAAGTAAGAGTGGTACAGAAATCAGTATCCTACCCCTCTTAGTATATATCGGTAAAACTAGTTACTGAAGTAAGAGTGGTACAGAAATCTGTGTCTACCCCTCTTAGTATATATCGGTGAAACTAGTTACTGAAGTAAGAGTGGTACAGAAATCAGTATCTACCCCTCTTGCGTATATCGGTGAAACTAGTTACTGAAGTAAGAGTGGTACAGAAATCTGTATCCTACCCCTCTTAGTATATCAGTAAAACTAGTTACTGAAGTAAGAGTGGTACAGAAATCTGTATCCTACCCCTCTTACGTATATCGGTGAAACTAGTTTCTGAAGTAAGAGTGGTACAGAAATCAGTATCCTACCCCTCTTAGTATATATCGGTAAAACTAGTTACTGAAGTAAGAGTGGTACAGAAATCTGTGTCTACCCCTCTTAGTATATATCGGTGAAACTAGTTACTGAAGTAAGAGTGGTACAGAAATCAGTATCTACCCCTCTTACGTATATCGGTGAAACTAGTTACTGAAGTAAGAGTGGTACAGAAATCTGTATCCTACCCCTCTTAGTATATCAGTAAAACTAGTTACTGAAGTAAGAGTGGTACAGAAATCTGTGTCCTACCCCGCTTAGTATATCAGATTTTCCTTTGTGAAAAGAAACCTTTTAGAATTTATATATAGTTCATTAAAAGTTATCATAATATTAACTTTCAAATAAAAAACTAGCACGGTGACCCCCCGATTTTTAGGTAGGATACGTGTTCTACAACACTTAAAGATTTTTTTTCTTATTTGCATTGTAAAGAGGTACAATAAAGTTAATCATCGATTATTTAGGTACATATGTCTTCTACAACACTTGGAGATCATCATATTCAATTTCAAGGAAACTGACATGAGTTTTAATTTTCAATGCAAATTGTGCAATAAGCTTCAAACATTTCATGAAGGGGCCTAAATTATTCACCAGGCCCCAGGCTTAGAGGCGACCAGATTACCGAGCAGCCTGTTGGGAGATTGTTCCCTCTCCCACACTCTCAATGGTTTTCATCTGAACATGAACTGCCACAGAATCATACCGTGCTCAGACCCGACAAGCGAGCTGGACTTTTTAAAACAAGTGCATTTAAAACGTGCTTAATGGCGGGTTGGTGATGGGCTGAGGAGCGGTTAGCGTGGGGACTACCCAGCGGGCAGACACAGCCAGGGACCTGTTTCACTAGTTTCGTGACATGTCTAGATGGCGTCTAGATGGTGTATCCGGTTTCATAAGAACTAGACATTAGCCTTCGTTTTGTCCGTTCTTGCTTGCACTGTTGGTGCCGCTTTCATGTCTGTCTAACACTTTTGTCACAAAACTAGTGAAACAGGTCCATGATGTGTCTAGAATTGTCAAATTCTTATGTTTGGGGTCTGTCTTTTCCTAAGGGCAGCTATTCGTGTTGTCACGAAACTAGACAACCCCAATGTCTGTATGGTGTCACCGACATGTCACAAAACTAGTGAAAAAGGTCCCAGCCCAGCAGTGAGACACACTCACCTCCACCCGGGAATGACGAGGTGAAGAGGAGCTCAGATAGCCGCGGTCATGTACCCCCCACACTGCCTTCATTGTCCATGGTATTAATTAGTGTTAATTACCCATTGAGAATGTACGGGGACTCAGTAAACCACGACCCATTGTTTATTATCCATCGTATACAAAGCACCCATTGAGAATGTACGCGGACTCAGTAAACCACTATCCATTGTTTATTATCCATCGTATACAAAGCCCCCATTGAGAATGTACAGGGACTCAGTAAACCACGACCCATTGGTTATTATCCATCGTATACAAAGCACCCATTGAGAATGTACGGGGACTCAGTAAACCACGACCCATTGTTTATTATCCATCGTATACAAAGCACCCATTGAGAATGTACGCGGACTCAGTAAACCACGACCCATTGTTTATTATCCATCGTATACAAAGCATCCATTGAGAATGTACGCGGACTCAGTAAACCACTATCCATTGTTTATTATCCATCGTATACAAAGCCCCCATTGAGAATGTACAGGGACTCAGTAAACCACGACCCATTGGTTATTATCCATCGTATACAAAGCACCCATTGAGAATGTACGGGGACTCAGTAAACCACTACCCATCGTTTATTATCCATCGTATACAAAGCACCCATTGAGAATGTACGGGGACTCAGTAAACCACGACCCATTGTTTGTTATTCATCGTATACAAAGTACCCATTGAGAATGTACGGGGACTCAGTAAACCACGACCCATTGGTTATTATCCATCGTATACAAAGTACCCGTTGAGAATGTACGGGGACTCAGTAAACCACGACCCATTGTTTATTTTCCATCATATACAAAGACCCCATTGAGAATGTACGGGGACTCAGTAAACCACGACCCATTGTTTATTATCCATCATATACAAAGTACCCATTGAGAATGTACAGGGACTCAGTAAACCACGACCCATTGTTTATTATCCATCGTATACAAAGACCCCATTGAGAATGTATGGGGACTCAGTAAACCACGTGATTTACGGCCACCTGTCCAGAAAACCATCGATTATTGTCTACGGGATCTTTTATTGGAACACAATCTCTTCGTCTGAATTCCCTTGAGATAAGTCCTTGTTCCCCTACAATTGTCGGCGATTATTGCCCCTAACGAAGTACAATATCTGAAGAGACTTTGATATAAAGAATCGCACGGTATATGAAGGAGATGCGGCCACATTTATATAACAACAGGCATACTTTCATTCTTAATGTTATTGGCGCTATGTGCTGTGCAGAATCATACAAACTGTGCCTTGAATGTTGTTCTAGAAGGCAATATTATATGTAGACAGATTGAGGGTGCCTGAATGAAGTCTGTACCGAGGTCGCAGCACGAGGAAGGCTAAACACATCAAATCAACGAGGAGTAGATTCCGTCCCCTGATTATTACATACCTGGATATCATAAAAAATGGTCATTTTATTACTAAGAAACAAGGTACAGATTTAATTCAGTAGATTCCCTCTGTTCCCTTGTTATTACATACCTGCATATTATAGAAATTATTATTACTAAGAAGCTATGTCACGTGGTACAGAGGGACGAACTTGGTTTATTCCTCATTGATTAACGAATTGTAAAGTCGATAATAGGGGTATTATATGCCATTCAAAGCATGGCAGCTGTACTGTAAACATCAGGGAGGAGGATACCAACCAAAATGGTGACTGGTCCAATTCAGTCAATTTGTTCCTCAATAATTAGGGGTAATTTAAATAATCATTTCTTCTCAAAGGCCCAATATTACTTGGCCACGAGAGACAAGAATTTTACAGAATGATATTGCGGTATGGGATGTGCAATTTCAGAAATTAAAAAAAAAAGAAACGAAAAAGAGGTGACCATCCACATACAGGTATATAATAATCAATCACTGCTGAGCTAGGGACAGAGAAGATGACGAGGCAAACTTGGGAATAAATAATTTATTATTATTGTAAGATGATAAATGATTGATTATATAAATAAAATGAATTAATACATAAATAATACATTGTTTATGCAATGTGTGAATTGGTAATAAATAGTAGGTGAAGTATAAGAGTTGGTTGAGTTAATACATTTGATAAGAGTGGATATAAGTTGTATTTGAGTTGAAGTACAACGAGTATTTATGATAAAAGAGTTAATAACATAAATATTTGTATAAAATATGATGATATTAATACATGTAATATTTGTAAGAAATATATAACGGCCTACTAGTGTAGGAATATATATAAAATAGGTTGTGGGTGGGTGGGAAATGAAACGATGTGTGTGGTGAGAGGTTTGGTGAAGGAATGGGGCGCAGGCGGTCTGTGTGCGCCAGATGAGGTGTGAGGTGAGGTTGGTGTGAGATCTGTCCACCAGACGTCAGCAGTGACCAGTCCCACCCAACCGGTGGGACCACACCACTGCTGAGCTAGGGACAGAGAAGATGAAGAGGCAAACTTGGGAATAAATAATTTATTATTATTGTAAGATGATAAATGATTGATTATATAAATAAAATGAATTAATACATAAATAATACATTGTTTATGCAATGTGTGAATTGGTAATAAATAGTAGGTGAAGTATAAGAGTTGGTTGAGTTAATACATTTGATAAGAGTGGATATAAGTTGTATTTGAGTTGAAGTACAACGAGTATTTATGATTAAAGAGTTAATAACATAAATATTTGTATAATATATGATGATATTAATACATGTAATATTTGTAAGAAATATATAACGCCAAGAATACCATTAATGAGTTGAGATGATGGGGTGTGGTGGTGGAGATGTAAATATAAAATAGTTATTAAGATTATAATAGTAAGAGATTGCTAGGTGAGTCCGTTGGGGCATATCATTTAGTTATTGCCCTTACCAGGGAAGTCCCTACGGCTCTCGCGGTGGACGTCTGTATGTAATCTTTGTAGGCGTCCGACGTCCAGTGCCCGAACCTCTGGATGTCTAGTTCGGAGTGCCCTGCTCTGAATGCCTCCGTGGCGGCTGCTTTCCTTATGGAGTGTAGGGGGTAGCGGGCGGGGTCGGCCCCCACTGCCCTCACGGCCACCGCCCACTGTTTCGCGACGTATGTAGCCGGCATCGGGCGTCTGGAGGCATGAAACACCAGCAGTGGGTCGTCCTCTGAACACTGTGGGTTTCGTGTGACCGTAGCGGCCACGGCCGTGCACGGGCACATGTTGCCGTCGGGGGCGGGCATTATCAGACGGTCCTGTTGCGGGTCGTATTTCTGGGCGTTTTTCGCGTGTTTTATTTTTAGCCGTAGTGCGCCCTCGTGATAGCTCACGTCCCCACGGGTGAGGTGTTTCCTGGGGTCGAAAGCCGCGACCGACGGAGGCGCTACCTCGGAGCGTCGTAGGGCGCCGTAGAATATAAGGAGCACGGCCGTCTTGACCGTCATCCCGTCTCGGTCGCGGGGTAATGCCTCCACCGCTTCCCTGAAGGTGTCCACGGGGATCGGGGGCCGCTGACGAGGACGGTAGGGGGTGGTACGGTCGATGCCCTCGAGTGTCATGTTCAGCCGTGCGGATGCGGCTGGCGACAGTGCCACGCCCACTCTTTTGAGATGCTGTCGTACCCTTGCGACGTGGTTCCTTACCGTAGCGGGCGACGGATTCCCTTGGGCCAGGTACTCGGCGAATGCTGATACCGTCTGGGGGCGTGGTCGTAGATGATGGTCCCCCACCCTCCTGCAGAACGCTATGTATGTCTCGACCGAGGTCCGGTGGGCCCGCATGGTCCCAGGGGCGCGTGAGGCCTGCTGTCGTGCCGCCGCCCTTCGCTGCAGTGATAGGTACGCCTGATCTGGATAATACAAATGGACGTACGTTGTTGAGGAAGTCCGTACATGGGTCGACAAGGGTAAGGTTGAATCGTCGTACATCGTTACATGCGTCATTGAAATATTTGTTATTGAGATGTGCTCGACTGAGATTGTCAGGCACCACATTGTCAACACCTGGTATGTGTACATAGGATATATCACACTGAAAGAGGGCCTGTACCATCCAGGCGGCCCTGGCACAGTCTAGAAGGACCTTGTTGTGACCCCTCCCATTCTGTAGTACATGGACAGCTGGGAGATTGTCGCACATAATACGGATATGCCCCCCTCTGTCAGATTCTCGGATGAATGTCTGGAGTGCTACGACGACATTGGCTGCCTCCAGCTCGGTGATGTTTACCGCTCCATCCTCGACCGGGGCAACCTGACCGGCGTACGCCCATTTCTCGTCGTTGCCTCCTATACCACTGAGGCAGGCGTCAACGCCGATAGTGCGATTAGGGGTCGGCAGGGGGATGAGAGCTACCCCGTTCCAAGCGTTTGAGAACTCGTCAAACCATCTGAGGTCGGCCCTCACGTCATTGCTAATGTTGATGTACCTCTTTTTTGGGCCTCGTAGGGTCTCCAGCAGCCTCGAGATAAAGAGGCGTGTTGGGCGGATACATTTAGATACGTGAACCAATTTACCCACCAACGATTCCATTTCTTTTCTGGTCACGGACCGGCGTTTTAGGAAGGCGGCGACCGTTTCCCGTATCTCGTCCAGCTTCATCTGAGGTATCGAGAGGGTCTTGGTCTCTGCGTTGATCGTGATGCCGAGCCATGTGAGAGACCGAGCCGGTCCCTGTCTTTTCGTGGGAGCTTCCGGTAGGCCTAGTTCCTCCAGGAGGCTGGTGACCTCGGCTGCATCCCGGACCGACTGCTCTCTGGAAGGAGATAGAACAATAATGTCATCCAGATACATCCAAGCTTTGAGTCCCCTGGCACGGAGGGTTGCGACTATAGCATCCGCGACCCGCTGCATATGGCAGCTCGAGCATCGGGCCCCGAACACCATACTCGCCTCCAGGTAGAATTTTCCGCCCCACTCGAGGCATTGGAGGGGCCAGTCGAGTGGATCTGATTTAAAGTTTTTGTAGGCACGACTTACGTCGGTCGAGAAAAGGTGTACCTCATCGCCCATCCCGACCAGGTCGTCCACTATAGAATCGATTGAGGGGAGACCGTGGTTCTGCACATTTCCAAATAGGGAGTTTTTAACAACGTAGGCATTGACTGAGTTGTCGTAGGGGAACGTGAGGTCCGATATGACGCGTCGTTCCTCCGAGTCCCTCTTGGGCCGTGACATGAGCGGAGCGACATGGCACCAAGGGGAAAAAGGTGGACAGTCGTAGGGGCCTACCAGGCCTCCGAGGCTGAGTTCCTTCGATATAAATGAGTCAATAGCCTGTGGGTAGTCGGTCGCGCTATTGTGGTTAGGCGTTCCCACACTGTCGCTCACCGGTCCCATATACCCCAGGGGGAAACCATACGCAATGAGGTCGTAGAGTTCTGGGTCCCCACCGTCAATACATAATATTTTATTCCATGTGTCAAGATTGAGGGCTGTGGGGAGAGCAACCTTGCAGTAGATGCTGTTGGGGAGTCCACTTGCTCGGACAGTGTCATAGATGTGTGCCAGCTCGACCGAGTCAGTCGAGGCAGCGGACACGGACATGCTCGGCCAGTGAATTTCCCTGTGATATTTAAACGCCTGAGGGGCCATGTCAATTTCGTGGTCAACAATATTATTTTCACATATATGACGTATAGCTTTGAAGTCGGGGTCGTTACCTGCACTCGCTTGTTGTTGCACGGCGGCCACGCCCCCTTCCTTTGCTATGGCGGTCGAGTCGGAGTGTTCATTTTGAGTGCTAGCGCACTTCCTACGCCAGTCACATGTCTCCACTGACTTTTCCCTGTGCGGCCCTATCGTTTTACATCGATCCTCTTCATTACGGCGTCTGGCGGGCACTATATATTTCGTAGGAGCCTGAAAACCGTGGCGAATCGAATCCGATCGAGCAGACCGGAAGTTCCGCCATCTTGGAATGGCTGAAGCTTGTTGTTCGCAGGCCGTTGTTGCTGCGCGTTGCTGGTGCCAGTTCCGGTTGACCATAGGGCGCCGCCATCTTGTACTCGCTCTCCGAGCGGAGTCTCCGGCTTGCCCGTCTCGCAGTGTAGATCCCGGCGTTGACCAGCAGCGGTTGCCGCTGGTGCTCTCCTCCCCGATGTTACACCTCCTTCCCGCGTCAGCTCGCTGTACATAGGCGTCTCTAGCAACGGGTTGCCGGAGACGCCTACTGCCCGTTTTTTGCTGCCGTACGGCTGTATTGGTCTCCCTGCCTCCTGTCACGGTCCAGCCTGTCGCACACGGCCATGTTGTGCCCGTTGTAGAAGTTCCCCGTACGCCCGTAGCAGTAGGAGCAAGCGTGAACACATGTACTTCCACCCTCCTCGTGGTCCCCTCAGTAGCTGCAGCCCTTAGTAGAATTGAAATCCCTACATGCAATTTCACGACAGCGCGGGCCGGTCCTTGAGTTTGTGTTGTTTGTCGCACTTCTTGGGGGAGCGACAGCTGCCTGCCTACTTGACCCAGTGTGTACCGGGGCACGGTCCATGAGGCATAACCGAACTCGCTCGTGTTGGATCACATGCCAGTCCGACCACGATATCTTTCCCTTTTCTATTTGGTCGAAAATGTGTTGCGAGAATCTCCTGACCGAGGGCCATGGTCGCACCATGGCATCATCTACGACGCCCTGGAGATGCTCGAGTATATGGGGGTTATTGTAGAGATCCGACCGGCGTTCATCTCTAACCAGACATATAAGTGCTCTTATGTACTCCAACATAGTAATATCCTTGCGTGCTTCTAGTTTTTGCTTGAGGCTGTCCACCCCCTCCCGGTCGAGGTACATGAAGGGCTTGGGGATATAACGGTCGATAAATATATCTGAAGAGAGTGCGACCTTACCTTCGGACCGGAGAGGTCGCATAAACTCTCTGGCAAATTCGTCCTCCAGATACCCGTCGTAATCCTGTTGCCTACGTAATTGCCGTGGGGGAGGCATAACCTGGTCCGTAGGGTGGTATCGTCCCGCCTCTGAGGGTTCTCGTCGTGGAGTGTGCGCCGGGGTCCCCCAGTCGGTGCGGGTGTCATGGCGTCTTCTCGTCGGTGGGGACCGCCGGCGGTCCATGTTGGCTTTGAGGAGGAGGTCCATTTTTCGGCCGAGTCCGCGGACATCGTCCTCCAGACGGTCCACCCTTTTACTTGACCGAGAGCTACAGGTACTTGCCTCGTCGATGGTTTCGTAACCCGACCGGTCGTATTTGAAGACCACCTCGTTCTCGGCTTCGCTCTGGGACTCAATGGCGTCAGACCCGTCCTCAGATTCTTCCCTCTCTCTCTCCAGTCTCTCATTCCTCTCACTTCTCGTTTTTCCTCTTGTCTGTGGGGCCATAATAACGGCCGTTCTTGTACTTCGTTCTTCTAAGTTGGTCGTAAAGTACCGCAGGTGTAGATGAATGAGTTGCCAAAAAGGGATGAGGGTAAAAATGAAACGATGTGTGTGGTGAGAGGTTTGGTGAAGGAATGGGGCGCAGGCGGTCTGTGTGCGCCAGATGAGGTGTGAGGTGAGGTTGGTGTGAGATCTGTCCACCAGACGTCAGCAGTGACCAGTCCCACCCAACCGGTGGGACCACACAATTGCCTTAAATTACTGTTACTGGTATATCTTGCCTTACAATAACGACTTATTATGTTATAACCGCTACCGCATTTGTCTGTAACCATAAAGAACTGAAAAGAATATATTCTGTATGAACAAATATACAACAAGGACTAATAAATATACCCAAGGACAAATCGTGAAGTTTTTAGTCTTTTCTCATGACTATAGTGCTGTAGAGTGTGGAAATAAGTCATAATTGCTACCTACATAGAACGTTCTGACCATGCTGTACAAGCTACAAAACGAGATGATAATTCACGGTTCATACGGAATGAGGCATTTTCGCAGAGTTCCGTACAAACCATGAATTATCATCGAGTTTTGTAGCTTGTACAAGAATGAAAAGTCGTTCTATATATTTAATATTTGCCCGAAATTGAAAAAAATCAAAAATTTCATTTGGCTTAAAAACCAATATTTTAATTAACATGTAACGGAAGGTAGTCCTTATTTTCCTGTACGGACCAGTGGTCCGTACAGTATTTTTACATTATATGGCGAAACGTTGCATATTTACAGTATATACGGCATGGGTATATAGTAAAACACTATTTCAACATAGTTAACATATTACTTCCATGGGAATGGGAGGCTAGTCATTGTGAAAAACTCCATAGTGCTCTATGATTGCCAAATTTCAAAATGGCCGCCACTCCGCTCCCGGAACTTATCTACAATGGCCATGCATCTCTAAACTCTCTAAGGGGCTTCCCTGACCGTGTACCGACACTCGTGCTGGTCTCATTAAATGCACGATCAAGTGTATTACAAAGATTCTGCGGGGCTCCAGGGACCTGTTTTACTAGTCTCGTGACATGTCTAGATGGCGTCTAGATGGTGTGTCCAGTTTCATAAGAACTAGATATTAGACTTTGTTTTGTCCGTTCTTGCTTGCACTGTTGGTGCCGCGTTTCATGTCTGTCTAACACTTATGTCATGAAACTAGTGAAACAGGTCCATGACGTGTAGATTTGTCTAATTCTTATGTTTGGGGTCTCTTTTCCTAAGGGCAGCTACTTGTGTTGTCACGAAACTAGACAACCCCAATGTCTGTATGGTGTCACAGACATGTCATGAAACTAGTGAAACAGGTCCATGATGTGTAGATTTGTCTAATTTTTATGTTTGGGGTCTGTCTTTTCCTAAGGGCTGCTACTTTTGTTGTCATGAAACTAGACAACCCCAATGTCTGTATGGTGTAACAGAAACTAGTGAAACAGGGACCCGTTTCAATAGCCTGTAGGACGTCCGTTATTGTGTCCTGCGACACAATAGCGGCAGTTCCCGTTTCAGTAGTTTAGTGACAACCCATTCTGTGACATAGGGTAATAGACAGGCGCAAATAGTGGCATGTACCATTTCAGAAGTGGCTGTCCAGTCACTGTAGTGGTCACTATTGTGTCATAAATAGCGAGAGGGTATACCCTCTCGCTTCTATTGTCACAAACGTGTAACTTTACTTCCTGTAGGAATTAAGCTATGTAACTTTAACCCCGGTTAGGGACACATACGACTTATAAACATGCCAAATATGAAGGAGATCGGCCCATGCAGTCCAACGATATTCGCATTTGAATTCTGTCATAGCAAATGCTGCTCTGGTGGCCAGTGTAGGATTACTCAAGCCAGTCACTAATTTCTGCAGTGACCTTTACCTTGCAGCACTTGTTACCGGTAGCACATGAGTATGAGAGATGGGGTACCCCACATGTTTTTCCGCTACGCTGTCCCAAACTAGAGACACATCCACAACAGTGAACTGACACACCACCCCAACAGTGACATGCCTTATGAAATGAGACCTAACTTTTACTGTTATTCATGTCACTATTGGGGTCACAAATCATGTCACTAACTGGATAGTGACGCCCTTTCTATTGAAACGAGTCCCAGGTCCCAGGTGTTGCTGACACTCCTACTCCATTCTGAATCTGAGACAACGCAGCCCCAGTACTCTGGTTACTGACGTCAGTATCAAGTAGGACCCGGCCTCCAGGTAATGGGTACTTAACACAGGAGTGTCGGTGAACTTCTCTTTTGTCTTACTTGGTGGATGACGCACCTCTGTCAGGCATCGGAAATTTCAGGGGGGAAAAAAAGAAAAAAAAGTAGCGGTACTACGAGTAAAATCAAAGAAAAGATCGGATATCTTTCACATTCTCGGGGGCCATATGTTTTTTTTCCTGAAAATCACCACCATGAGAAAGGGAGATATGAAATGGTTTGTTCGTTTGGTTTGATTTTACGTCCAGTCAACCATTATAGGTCCTTTCCAGACTTTCTCAAGGTTATTTTACACCACTAGGGTGATGATCGAATCTATGTGATGAATTCAGGTAGAAAACTCACCCCTTAAAATTTACCGAGGTGAGAGTTCTTTTACTTCCCACACCACATAGACATGGTATGAGAAGGATGGCCTTTGATATAGCAGTAAATCTACCACTGCTGGGGATGAAGGAGAAAAGTGGCTGCACACCACACCACATACACATGGTACGAGAAAGACTGGCCTTTGATATAGCAGTAAATCTACCACTGCTGGGTATGAAGGAGAAAGGTGGCTGTACACCACACCACATAGACATGGTATGAGTAGGCCTGGTCTTTGTTATAGCAGTAAATCTACCACCGCTGGGGGTGGGACTCGAACCCACAAAGTCTTACAACCTTAGGGTTACAAGTCCGGTGCTCTAACCACTGAGCTAACTCCCCACCCCCGAGATTCGTTTCCAATCCTGTGTCCATACATCACGGTGAATCAGACAGTGACAGACACGTGACAGACACGTGACAGACACGTGACTAGTCCCCTGTGAGGGAGGTGCACTTTTAGAGAAACTCCAGACAAAGTGGAGATGAATGTAATACTAAAGGATATTTTACCATGATATGTAAATGGAACTTACAGATAAAATGGGTCGTCGCGGTCTACACTCTACGTCTGTGTTAGAATATCCTCGCATTGGCCGGTTATTACTACGCGTCTAGTCTTCGGAGATTACGAAAATCGTTTCGTCCACAGTGAGGACGTTTGCTAATTATCATATACCTTAAATCGATGAAAAAACTCCATTTTAATGATTCAATAAGTCACACTCACAGTGGGCACGAACATTATTATTACTGCACCCCTAGCAGCGGGCAGTATTTCATATAGACATTCAGACACAGGTATATAATAATATTTTGTACAAACGTTCTCATTAATTTAAATCCATCCACTTTGCGTTATTCTGATAGACGTAGACTATAAGAACTATTACTGTGAGGTTGTACTTATAAAGGGAGATAAACGGACAGGCAGAACAGACAGAATCAACACGGGGGAGTTGTGGGTAGTGAGTCGACGAGTCGGAAAGTTAACAAAATGGCGTTTTATGAATTGAGGTGTGTAATATGGAGAAACATGCTTACTGTCTTCGTACGGGTAAAATATGCGGTGAAATTTGAAATCAGATTCACCTCTGCCTACGGCATCGGTGAATCTGATTTCAAATTTCACCAAGTATTTTACCCGTACGAAGACAGTCAGCCTGTTTCTCTATTATTATATACCTTAATTTAGCCATATTCTACCTTAGAATTTGGTCGTCTTGCTGGGCTTGGCCGCCATGTCCAGTACGTACGTTTCCTGGTACTCACAGACGTTTAACCGGGTCATTTTGAAAGATCCATTATGATTGGACGAGAGCGTTTTACGTCAACCAATAAGATTGCTGCTTTTATTTTTACACTCTCCGGTAGAGGTTTGGTTTGCTACATAGCTATAACACGTAACATTGTCCAACGTCTTAAGCAATCGATCTTCAATCATATATCTAATCAATATAATCGACTAAGACTACGCTGGAGATTGACATTTTCAAATCGAGCAAGGCGAAGAAGCATTCTGGCGCAGCACGCCATGCGGACAACTCAAAGCTGGGGTTACACTACGAAGAATCCATATTTACGGCAAGTAATTGTTTATTGTTATATCCTATTTTTGTATTTGCGAAGATGATTAAGACTCATGGAACCCAGATTCATTCAAGATTAAGACAGACAATGTCCAAATTATCATATTTTCAAGTTTTTATTTCGGTGAAAATTCACCACCGGACAATCGCGGGAATCGCCGCCATTTGGAAAACAGTACCAAGTTAACTCAAACCTTAATTAGTCTCAATCGTTTTACATTTTCACATATTTTAGGCCACCCTTTTACAACTTTATGTTGATATTGAGGGTGCAACCACTAAGGTTTGCTCCTGAGAATAGGCCTGTAATCAAATCAGTTTTTGTCATCGATGTATTTCTTGCTACTTGGGTAGGGACCGGCATGGTTCTAACGGCTGCAGTCGCCCCACTCGGCTCCATCTCTTAGAAGGATACATCCTCAAGGAACTCTTGAGTTAGGAAATC
Source organism: Alentia gelatinosa (assembly GCA_950022655.1). Classification (NCBI taxonomy): domain Eukaryota; kingdom Metazoa; phylum Annelida; class Polychaeta; order Phyllodocida; family Polynoidae; genus Alentia; species Alentia gelatinosa. Next base: position 143,857,712 of record OX465580.1, on the reverse strand, counting down.
GTTCTGCAAAATATAACATTTTAAAGAATTGTTAATTTTATTGTTGTTCATATCTCCACATACAAAGAAATACTTTACTATTCATACCTGGATTTATATTATTTTTTACCCGGATTTTTTATCAAATTTGGTGGGTTTTTTTAAATTGATATTTACCGCTGCTGTTGTTGTGGTGCAAGTCGGCGTGGCCAATAAAGATAAGGTGAAACGCTTATTCCCTTCATTTAGTATTCCGTACATGAGTCTCTGTTGTTCATCTGATGCAGTGGCATACGACTGTAAGCTTGATACATTTTTATGCCCTGACAGTTGGGCAACCAAATTTGGGGACACACCAGCATGAATGAGAGAGGTACATGTAGTCTTCCGGACTGAATGGTTCGTTATTTTTGTTCTGGTTATCCCCGCAACTTGAGCACTTTCCTTGAGGATTTTGGCCAACTCGTTCTTCCCCATAGCTTGGCGACTGAACCAGATGGGATTACTCGCGCTTCGTTTGAAGTTAACCGTTAGGTAGAAGGGACTCGAAGCCATGTTCATGTCCACTGGGCGTCTTCGTTTATATTCTCTGTACAGTTCTATCGGACATCCTTTACGATTTTTTAGATTTCTCCACATTTTAGGCATGAATGCGCGACTTGTCTTATTGTCGCCCTGCCGTGTTTTGCTCGTCCTCTCATAAAATACGATTGTTTCCTCCCCTCCTGTTTCACGATTTTCTTCCAAATCCCCCCACATCAATTGTCTCGACATTTGGTTACTAAGTACCATAGGCTATTACGGAGTCCCTTTGGGGTGGAGGGGTCGGAAGCTGAGCTCTCCCATAACAGATCTTCTTCTTCGCAAGTCAATGGGTCGCACTGTTAGAAAATACAAAAAATAAACAATATTTTAGGGGTTTTTTTCATTTCAAATTTTTTTTTTATATTATAAATATAAATCATATAATTATATATTTTGTTTTAGAAATACTCACTCTGTTTGCTTATTTCCCATCCCTTCGGTCTTCAGTTCTCGTTTTCTGCCAGATAGCACTCCCCTACATGTCTTGAAGTATTCGCTAGTTGTTATGTTATGTCCATAACTGTTGTCATCCAGGAATCTTTTTATACTTCCGTAAATGGTGGATAACGTCTCTGGTTCGTAATTTCCGCCATTTTTCTTTCGTATATTGATGAAGTAAGTGCCTAGCATAACATTCAATCGCTCAGGTTTTAAATCTAAAATGTCTGTAGTCGTTCCGCTATCTTTCAACCATTTTCTGAAGGCGGCAACGTCTCTTTCTGTCTTTTTTGTTGTCTCACGGCTTTTCTTAGATGATATATAATCCCGTAGAACTTTATCGCTAACTTCGTCTTCTTCGTTATCAGTATTTACGGCATTGTTGTTATCTTTTTCACACGTTAAATCATCTAAATTCACGGTATATGTTTCTACGTCCTGTAGTGTTGCCATTTTGATCAGACGACACTGACAGCGTTTGTTTATTTCGAACGTATCTCCACATAAACCTGTTTCGTATTTTAATATTACATTTTAATGTTCTGGAAATATAATAATGGACTCAAATATATTGTTTGTTTATTTTTTGTTTATATTTTGTGTACTTTACTCACCGTGTTCTTATTAAAATCATTTAATATGTCATTGTACTGAAATATCTCCGTTGTTTACATTTTCAAGATTCCACTTCCGGTTTTGGATTCCGGTCTGTTCCGATGAATCTTCTTTACGTAAGTACTCCATTTACATTTTATTCTCAACATATTTCAAGTTTAGACATTGTATAAAGAAATCTTGATGTTATTTACGGTATTATCGCTGTTTTCCGCAATTTGCGTCGAATCATCGATTTGACAGTAGCGGCGGCCATCTTGAATGTCTCGTTCCATAGTATGTGCATGGAGAGTGATTAGCGGTAGGACGTTCCGTGTGTACGACCGTCGTTATGGTCACGTGATAACGTTACATACACCATGTAGGTGTTGTACGGGTATAAATATGACATGGGTAGTAGCGGGCAGTATGTGTAGGATATACTAACATAGGTATATAATAATAATAAGAAACGTTCTGACTATGGCCGAACTATGACTTAGCTCTCGGTCACTTGTCGCCGACATTTGCCCCTCCACCTGCCACATTGGGACGAATATCGGCGACATGTGACCTCGAACTACGACATAGTTCAGCCACAGTCAGTACGTTTTCTCCTAATCTCATTACTCTAAATCCACTTTCCGTTATTCTGATAGACACATACTATAAGAACTATTACTGGGAGGTTGGAATTTTACTTGTCTCTACATAACAAACAATCTCATTAAATCCGTCATTCTGATAGACATGCACTATAATAACTGTTAGTGGGAGGTTGCACTTCTAAAGGGAGCTATTCCTTTCACCTTAAGGGCATATCGGACAATTTGGCTTGAAAATTAAAAACCATGTCAATTTCTTGAAAATTTTATATGATGATCTCCAAATGTTGTGGAACACATATCTAACTTACAAATGGGGGGTCACCGTGCTAGTTTTTGATTCATAGATCAATATGATGATAATTTGATATAAGAATATATATATAGAAATTCTAAAACGTAGGATATGCCTTTAAGGGGCACCGTCTAAGTATATCTCAGTAGATTGATACCGCCGTGAGCCTATCAGCGCAGCAATTAGCCCCACTCCTTTGTCGGCGCATACAAATAGCAACTTGCTGTTTGACTTTGTGAATTTGCCAGATGAATGAGCATCAGAAGTATTTGTGTTTCCATCGTCTGGGGCGACGTCCTCAGATAAAACCGGTTCATCAAGACGTGAAGTGCGGAGACAGCTTCCTGAAGCGACGGACAGTAACAACTAGGAGCAAATGATATTTCCATTTACAATGGATGAGCGCGATACTTCTCACATAATAACCACCTTGATAATACAACTATTTGCAAATATTGTTTCTATCATTCATAAATGATGTAGTTTCTGATTGTTAGTAGAAGTCAGTGAGTAGATGTGGGGATGGGGGTGGGAGTGGGCAGGGGGAGGGGGTTGGTCTGTAGTCACTAAAAGCACAAGGGTGAATAACTGGTCAAACAGGTTTGCTGGCGCTGTGCCATGTAGGGGAATCTGTCCCATCAGTTTCTGATTATTAGTAGAAGAAGTCAGTGAGTAGGTGTGGGGGTGGGGGTGGGAGTGGGCAGGGGGAGGGGTTTGGTGTAGTCACTAAAAGCACAAGGGTGAATAACTGGGGTGGGAGTGGGCAGGGGAGGGGGTTGGTGTGTCCCATCAGATTTGAACATGTATATACGTTATTAGTCATTATTATCATCTAATAGTTTCCTTTTCTAGTAGCAGATGACAGCATCCATAACTAAGAGTCTGTGTTTTAATGACAGGATTGATATAGTTAATATTTTGTCCCCAAAAATACTATAAAATACAAATTCTATTTTTAGGAACCAAGTCATTAGTGGGGCATGGATATGGTCAGACTGTTATACTGGACCCCTGCTCATTTAACCAGGCCTTTATAGTTGGGACATTGATAGCGAAGTGTTAGATTCTCTGCAGTAAGCTGAAAGCCTGTGTGAGCATTCTAACCTCTCTAGATGACGTATATGAGCACGATTTCCCGCGCTCAACTAGGAGCTAATAGAGTGTTCATCAAGGATGAATGAGCGTGCATCTATACATGAATAACAATCAACAGGTTTGGGATATATTCAGTCTGTGGATCGTTTTTAGAGCATGCTTCCACGTGCTATATTCAGCATCTAGACGTTTTGGGGTCGTTATAGACTTTCAGGTATTTGCTTGTTTTACATAGGAAATGAACTGAAAAAATATGGGTTTCTTCAATTCTTTCTATGACAAAGACGGTGACCTATATTTTTCAAAACATAATTGTGCCATACATTTCGTCAAATCATGATAAATTCACGAAAGGTCACCCAGAATTGTCTAACGACTAACGCAGAAGCATGGTAATGGGTATAACATTATTGAGTTACTTAATAAGACGAGACAATATTTTATATTGTAATTAGAAATATAAAATGTAATTGAAATATAACAGAAATGTCACGAGCTATTGAGAAGCCCTACGGAGTCGGGGAAGTTGAGTAGAGGAGAGTGAAGAGTTCTTGTAGGGACCACGTGACCGGGACCACGTGACCGGGACCACGTGACCGGGACCACGTGACCGGGACCACGTGACCGGGACCACGTGACCGGGACCACGTGACCGGGACCACGTGACCGGGACCACGTGACCGGGACCACGTGACCACAAACAAGTGACCGGAACCACGTGACCGGAACCACGTGACCGGGACCACGTGACCGGGACCACGTGACCGGGACCACGTGACCGGGACCACTTGACCGGGACCACGTGACCGGGACCACGTGAGTGTCGTCCTTAGTAGCCGCCTTCTGCTGCGCATTATCACCAACTCTTCCAGTTAGCCGTAATGTAAACGCCGGGTTGGTCGTCACTCGTTTGGCGTAAATCTAAAATACCCTACCATGCCTCTACATGCTATAAACAGCCCTCATCCGTAAACCACAATCACTCCCCATCTCGTTTTGTAGCAAGTACAGCATGGTCAGGTCGTTCTGTATAAATACCGCTCGAGATATCATCTTGGGATATTTCTGTCACTGCGCGAAAACCACCAGTTTATTCATATATACGCCATCGCGTAAATGCATGTATCGGCTGTGTATTGACACGTTTCCTCTTATATACGTCAGCGTAATGGCTGTATTTGCCACAAAGCGTTTATGACGAGAAATATTGTGCGGTGGACATGTATACGCGGGTCGTATACATTTTACATGTCCATAGATGAGGCGTATACACAATGAAAAAAGGACTACCTTGTATACGCAAAATCATACCTATATACGCTGGGCGTATACATGTATAAACTGGTGGTTTTCGCGCAGTGTGTATAACGCGTTCAGGGAGTCCACCTGAACAATACACTCTTTTTTTCTTTCATGTTGAGGTTTATGAATTAAATCAAAGATGTGACATTAGAACGCACCAGTCATTATACCACAGCCATTAAAATGGATTATGGTAATGGCGCCTTTGATTAATAATACATCATCTGCCATAATACCAGCCAACATCTCAGTAGCACTCATGTGGATATGACATTTACTTCTATTATCGCTCATCGCATTAGCCCCATCTGGCGGCAGTACTTTGATACGCAGCGCCACCTATGTTCTGTAATCTGATTCAATAGTGCAGGAGAACCCATAATGCATTGCGGGCCGCTGTGCGTGTGTAAATGTAGGGCGAGAAGGATTATACGTAGGATGAGAGACAGATAGTGCGCTGTCAGGGTGTTACAAGATTAAGACTCCCTCTTCATAATCCAATAATGAAAACTTTTTTCTCAAGAATTTCACTTGAGTACAGTAAAGGCGGGCGTCCACCAACCACGACAAGGCTACGACAAGTGTCGACATGAAAGTTCCAATCGGCGCCTTGTTGCAGCCTTGTCGTGAGAAGAGTAGTGTCGGGACAGCGGTGTCGGGGCGTGTCGTAGACGTTGCTGCTTGCCGAAAAAAAGGCGTCCATAGTTTCGACACACTATGACAGTGATATCGAGGAAACCACAACACTCCACGCCAAAGGTCCAGTCGTGGCAAAATCGAACATGTTCGATTTTGTCGTAAAGTCGGAAAGCCCCCGTCAGGCCCCCGACAAACTTCCAGTTGCAGCCTGTCGTGGCCTTGTCGTAGACTCTTGACGGGAAATATATGGTCCACCAACCACGACAAGGCTACGACAAGTCCACCAATTGTAGGCCTGTCGTAGACCTTGCCGGAAAGTCATTGTCGTAGCCTTGTCGTGGTTGGTGGACGCCACCCTTGAGGCTGAAACCAGCAGGTTAACATCAATGTGGCATTTCTAGGACGAGTCCAGATTAAAATCGTACTAGATCGGCCATGATCGTTCTCATTCCTTCTTCGATCGGTTAGATTTGCAGCAGATCTGTATTCATATGTTCACGTCGCTACCTCTTTTTCCTTTTTATCTATTATAATGTATGATATATATGCAACTACTTATAAGAGAAGTCATGATCCAAAATACTTAACTGAGCAAAGAAGGAATACCAGATTGGGAAATGCACCAGTTTTAAATATTGATCCTTTCAGAGGAGAAGCACAAAATACAAATCGTCCATTCTATGGAATGAGCTTACCCCGGAAATGAGACTCTTGCCTACTTGTAAGGAATTTAAAGCATTCACAAAGAAAGTCCTTAAGACGTAATTATGATAACTAAATAGTTTTCAAGTAAATGAGTGTATTATATTGTAATGTCCCAACATCCTTGCTCCACCTACATGAAATGAATATGAAACCTGACATGACGATAAACTCTCGTCTTCATCTTTTCATTTGTATATATCATGTTGTTTGTTTGTTTTTGTTCTGGCATGGTGCCTGACCTGTTATTTTCAATGTATATCCTTGATCCTACATTGAGCCCTGACTAAATATTGTCCGGGGGTATATTGATAGTACGTTTTGAAAACACACTCTGGCCACTGGAGCCTTCGGAAGACAGGGACATGTGTCCCTAGGAGTTACTCCAGTATAAATAAAAACTGGAAAAAAAACTTCCGCCGAACTACTTTCTGTCTACTCTGGTTCTTAATAGTATATTCTCTGCCTATCTCTGCCTGCAGTGTTTAGAGATCTGGTCTAAATCAGGTCTTCTCGTCCTGTGTCTTGTGTCTTCCACGCTTTTTTTTTTCAAAAGCTTTTATTGACCACTTATAATTGTTAACAATCAGTTTACAGTTCATGTGGTTGTTGGTAAATGTAGTCAATAAAACCGGTTCCTGTCAGCGTTGGTCTATCCCTGTGCTGGTTTTCAGCAGGTACCGGATAATTTATTGTTAACATGCTTACATATACACCTGTTGTACCATAGTTTTGGATTTATTAAATTTATACACATCGTAATACTTTACATCGCCTTTTGTCTTTTACTGTAACAGTAATACGAGTAGTGGAACCTATCGGATACATCAAAATACGAGATGGGAGTTATATTGGTATTTTTTCAGTCATCTATTTCTTTATGTAACAACGATGATATATATAATGGAACGTGTAGATACATACATTTCTCCATCCGATTAAATCACATACTCGATAATATCAAAACTATATTTATATATTTCCTATTATACTATTTCTGATCTATGCCACATAATAATAGTAGTTATCATTTTGTCGAATTATATACATCTGTAATATTGAACAGGAACCATACACCGCAAAGACATTAATTTATACCTGATTAAGGTATAAAAGCCCTCTTTTCCTCTTGTTTTAACTTTGCCTTCGGGCCGTGATATACGAGTTTCATTTTCTTCACCTTAGTACTCAATCTGTGCGAAGTGTACCATATATACAACGAGTCCATTCATTTGCACGTTTTCTTTTTTCAGAATCTTTTCCACACCTCTTGTTCATATCTTTTCACTTGGTGACTCAGAGCAGTCCACTTAGTTAATTCCTGAGATGCCTGAAGTAGTAATACATCTAAAAGGGGGCGTCCACCAACCACGACAAGGCTACGACAATGGCTTTCCGACAAGGTCCACGACAGCTCTACGATTAGAAGCCTTGTCGTAGCCTTGTAGTGGTTGGTGGACCACAGTTCCCGACAAGAGGCCACGACAAGGCCACGACAGGCTGCGACATGAAGCTTGTCGGGGCCCTGTGGGGGGGCCTTCCGACAGGGTTACGACAAAATCGAACATGTTCGATTTTGGAGCTGTGTTGTGGCGTGTCGTGGCGTGTCGGGAGGTTGTCGCAGAGGTCTACGATAGAATATTAAGGTGGAGCGTGCACTTCCCGACAGGCTGCGACAAGGGCTCAGGACAGCTCTCCTCCTCACGACAATGCTGCGACAAGGCACCGATTGGAACTTTCTTGTCTGCTCTTGTCGTAGCCTTGTCGTGGTTGGTGGATGCCCCCTCTTACAGTCTCATGTCTTTCTTCCTGTATTACAAGGATGCTGTCATCTTGTTTCTATGATATTCTGATATTTTCTTCTAGAGCTTACATGATACATCTTGCATACTTCCTTCTCGTATCACTGTCAATTTACCCAACTATGTTTTCATCATGACTGAGCCTTGGAGTCAGAGGTGTATCTAAAACACACTTTGTTACCGGCATTTAAATGGATGCATCTTTTAAATATGAAATGACCATTTTCTTAAAGCCTGATGCCCATCTACCGATTCAGGGTTGAGCGATTAGTTTGCAAATCGTATAGGAGTCGGTGAACTTGTCACAGGCAAATTACGTAACTGCAGACATTGAGGAGATGGGGTGGTGGATATTAGTCCTAAGCAAATCTGTCTACTAATCGGTGGCTGTCCTACATATACCGACTACGGCTGACTCCGTTAGGATGCCTTTGTGAGACAAATTACCCTCCGTTTGTCGCCAACAAAGGTACATGAATGTTCCGGAATCGGTAGATGGGCATTGGACTTTAGCGGGATCCTCACAATGGGACTGATGTACCTGAGACTGGTGTTCTCTCTCCAGCCTCCGACAATTCTCTGTAATTCTGTCTAATATAAAGTGCAAGCAACAGTGGAAAAGGTCTAGCAAATATCAGAGGGTCGGAGCGGCCAAGCTTCTTCATATTTGCGACGATTATAGGTTATATGTATCCCCTACTCATGTTAAAGTGTCATTGCTTAATTCCTATGGAAAGTGTGTGAAGTTCCGCGTGTCATCGATTGCAGTCTTGTGATCTGTCCGTATGGTGTCAGAGACACAATCTAATTATGTCACAAAACTACTGAAACGGGTCAAGTTCTCCATTGAATAACGGGGATACTTTGTTCTAGAGCGAGCTTCAGTAACCCTCTCAGTGCACCTGAATATCTCCCCAGCAGTAACGACCAACTAGAGTGGTTGATGGATCGCCTAAACCCCGCGCCTAACTGCGGCCTAAGTGCCGCCTAACTGCCGCCTAAGTGCCGCCTAACAACCGGCGCCACAACAGTCAGCAACCGTATCACGTGACCAGACGCAGCGTCTCTTCTAAAAGAATCGCCATTTGTCGTCTGGTTGTGTGATGACGTCATTGTTCAGCGTTTCGCTGTGCAGCGCGCAGTGATATCACTCACATCCGGGCCTTTGTGTCTCCCTGCGCCGCACGATATAGTCCGACAGGCGTAGGATGTTTTATATGAACTACCTGCTGTTAAATATAGTGTACATACTTCTGTGTGAATTGTAGGTGTTTTATATTAACTACCTGCTGTTAAACATAGTGTATACTTCTGTGTGAATTGTAGGTGTTTTATATGAACTACCTGCTGTTAAACATAGTGTACATACTGCTGTGTGAATTGTAGGTGTTTTATATTAACTACCTGCTGTTAAACATAGTGTATACTTCTGTGTGAATTGTAGGTGTTTTATATTAACTACCTGCTGCTGTGTGAATTGTAGGTGTTTTATATTAACTACCTGCTGCTGTGTGAATTGTAGGTGTTTTATATTAACTACCTGCTGTTAAACATAGTGTATACTTCTGTGTGAATTGTAGGTGTTTTATATTAACTACCTGCTGTTAAATATAGTGTACATACTGCTGTGTGAATTGTAGGTGTTTTATATTAACTACCTGCTGTTAAACATAGCCTATACTTCTGTGTGAATTGTAGGTGTTTTATATTAACTACCTGCTGCTGTGTGAATTGTAGGTGTTTTATATTAACTACCTGCTGTTAAACATAGCCTATACTTCTGTGTGAATTGTAGGTGTTTTATATTAACTACCTGCTGTTAAACATAGCCTATACTTCTGTGTGAATTGTCTGGTGTTTCATATTAACTACCTGCTGTTAAACATAGTCTATACTTCTGTGTGAATTGTAGGTGTTTTATATTAACTACCTGCTGCTGTCTGAATTGTAGGTGTTTTATATTAACTACCTGCTGTTAAACATAGTGTATACTGCTGTGTGAATTGTAGGTGTTTTATATGAACGACCTGCTGTTAAACATAGTGTATACTGCTGTGTGAATTGTAGGTGTTTTATATGAACTACCTGCTGTTAAACATAGCCTATACTTCTGTGTGAATTGTAGGTGTTTTATATTAACTACCTTCTGTTAAACATAGTGTACATACTTCTGTGTGAGTTGTCGGTGTTTTATATTAACTACCTGCTGTTAAACAGAGTGTATATTTCTGTGTGAATTGTCTGGTGTTCTATATTTACTGTATTCTGCTAAACATGTTTTTTGTGGTGTTTTTAGAGCGTGCTTGCATGCACTATATACATCGCCTAGAGATTAGAGTGCTCACATATCTATACTTCCTGCGTACTGCATGGAAACTATCCCTTCACTATCTGCGTACTATTCACTGTGATAGTGTGAAAGGAGCAGGGTGCCAGTGTCTCAGGGTCTTAGAGGCATGCCCAGCTGACTTTGACCTATGACTAGAGACCTAAATACCCCAATAACCCAAAAGCGGTTGATAAGTTAAGATCCTAGACTGAAGTAGAAATTGGTAAATTGAATGGGTGCAAGTGGGTTACAGAACACTATTCATAGACTAAATGTGACTTCAACATTTTAATTGTTTTTCATTCACCAATGATGAACATACTATTTGCTCCTAATATATGTACAACATTCTGCTAAACATAATGCATACTTCTGTGTGAGTTGTCTGATGTTTTATATTTTCTAGATGCTGCTGTGACTGTTGTATGGTGTTTTATATTGAGTACATGCTGCAGAACATAACGTATACGATCGTGAGACCTCCTTCATTGTTACTGATAGTTATGTAGCAGGGAGGTTGGAAACAGACTTGCTCAAGTCGTTGATTATTAAGCCACTGGACAAAAGACCAATAACATAAAAGAATCGAAACAATTCGTGAAAAAGAGCCCAACTTATGATTGCCGATAAATTGTAATATGATGTGTAACAAAGATCACTGTGGTCACCATCATCATCATTTGAATTTCACTTATTGATATAGAAAACGTATGTAAAAAACATCTTATATACGTAGTCATCTGTACATATGTTAATTGAACAATTGTCATGAAATTTACTACAGGAATTTTAGATGTACCGACAATGCCATGAAGCACAACTGTCATTTTTAAAATTAAAAATACAACAACATTCATTATGACCATTCATCATATTGTAGCGGACTGCCGGTTCATCGAGTTTGTCCTCACAACCCGAGATTGGGTTGGCCTATCCGGCGGTGTGAGACAAGTCACTACCCTGCGTTTTGTCTCTCCGCACAGGTTGGTTCGAGTATTTCCTCGGTAAGTAAAGGAGATGTGGAATCTACTACCTCGCTTAGCCTACAGACACAAAACCAGACTCCAGACACTTTCAGGTACAATAGCTTTTATTGAAACCTGTCTTTACAGTCGCCTAGCACAGAATGTGCTAGGTAGCGTAATGTGAGAGGTTCTCTCCTCTTAACTGCGGAAAGGTTTCCCAGAGTCTCTGAGGCCCCGTGCTGCTCACTCAACGCGGAGGAACACACAAGTAACCTGTCGACCTGCTGAGGACTCGGCCTATACATACTGACCGAGTTACGTAATGTAGGCGACCCCGTAGTATTTGCATACATGGGTCCACCGGCTTTACCGCACAGCAGGGATCGGCACTCGCGCCACCTAGCGTAAAGTGAACCAACCACTGCTCGACTACCCTGACCCCTACAATATTATATTCAATCATCATATAATTAAAGCGAATCAGGTTGAAATGCATTACAATATGTTAGCTACCCCTAGCAGGTCCAGGAATCACTGGCTGAGGGAGGAGTGGGTGGCAGAAGCAGAGAGGTAGGACTCAGGGACTTTGACCAGTCTAGGTTGGAGCAGGAGAAGAGTTTTCATTTTCTGGTCACGCGAATCTCACATAGAGGAGGGTTGTAATCAATGTGACCGAAGCTGACTGACATGACCTGAGGTAAACATGATACCCTGCGTTATGTACCTGTCAGACGGGCTGAAGGGGGGGGGTAGGAGCTGACTGACATGACCTGAGGTAAACATGATACCCTGCATTATGTACCTGTCAGACGGGCTGAGGGGGGGGGGGGTAGGAGCTGTCATGACCTGAGGTAAACATGATACCCTGCGTTATGTACCTGTCAGACGGGCTGAGGGGGGGGGGGGGGTAGGAGCTGACTGACATGACCTGAGGTAAACATGATACCCTGCGTTATGTACCTGTCAGACGGGCTGAGGGGGGGGGTAGGAGCTGACTGACATGACCTGAGGTAAACATGATACCCTGCGTTATGTACCTAGCAGACGGGCTGAGGGAGGGGGGGTAGGAGCTGACATGACCTGAGGTAAACATGATACCCTGCGTTATGTACCTAGCAGACGGGCTGAGGGGGGGGGGGGGTAGGAGCTGACTGACACGACCTGAGGTAAACATGATACCCTGCGTTATGTACCTGTCAGACGGGCTGAGGGGGGGTAGGAGCTGACTGACATGACCTGAGGTAGACATGATACCCTGCGTTATGTACCTGTCAGACGGGCTGAGGGGGGGGGGGGGTAGGAGCTGACTGACATGACCTGAGGTAAACATGATACCCTGCGTTATGTACCTGTCAGACGGGCTGAGGGGGGGGGGGGGGTAGGAGCTGACTGACATGACCTGAGGTAAACATGATACCCTGCGTTATGTACCTGTCAGACGGGCTGATGGGGGGGGGGGGGGGTAGGAGCTGACTGACACGACCTGAGGTAAACATGATACCCTGCGTTATGTACCTGTCAGACGGGCTGGGGGGGGGGGGTAGGAGCTGACTGACATGACCTGAGGTAAACATGATACCCTGCGTTATGTACCTGTCAGACGGGCTGAGGGGGGGGGGGTAGGAGCTGTCATGACCTGAGGTAAACATGATACCCTGCGTTATGTACCTGTCAGACGGGCTGAGGGGGGGGGGGGGTAGGAGCTGACTGACATGACCTGAGGTAAACATGATACCCTGCGTTATGTACCTGTCAGACGGGCTGAGGGGGGGGGTAGGAGCTGACTGACATGACCTGAGGTAAACATGATACCCTGCGTTATGTACCTAGCAGACGGGCTGAGGGGGGGGGTAGGAGCTGACTGACATGACCTGAGGTAAACATGATACCCTGCGTTATGTACCTGTCAGACGGGCTGAGGGGGGGGGGGGTAGGAGCTGACTGACATGACCTGAGGTAAACATGATACCCTGCGTTATGTACCTGTCAGACGGGCTGAGGGGGGGGGGTAGGAGCTGACTGACATGACCTGAGGTAAACATGATACCCTGCGTTATGTACCTAGCAGACGGGCTGAGGGGGGGGGTAGGAGCTGACTGACATGACCTGAGGTAAACATGATACCCTGCGTTATGTACCTGTCAGACGGGCTGAGGGGGGGGGGGTAGGAGCTGACTGACATGACCTGAGGTAAACATGATACCCTGCGTTATGTACCTGTCAGACGGGCTGAGGGGGGGGGGGGTAGGAGCTGACTGACATGACCTGAGGTAAACATGATACCCTGCGTTATGTACCTAGCAGACGGGCTGAGGGAGGGGGGGTAGGAGCTGACATGACCTGAGGTAAACATGATACCCTGCGTTATGTACCTGTCAGACGGGCTGAAGGGGGGGGGGGGGTAGGAGCTGACTGATATGACCTGAGGTAAACATGATACCCTGCGTTATGTACCTGTCAGACGGGCTTAAGGGGCCCCTCCCACCTACTACGATTAAGTCTACGATTAATTCTTTTTCCGTGTCGGCGACAAACTGAATAAAATCGCGGAGGTGTCGCCGACGAACTCGTCAATTAGTCAGGTTTTGTCGCCGACGAATTCGCTGCGCACCGACGCGCTACGACGCACTACAACAAAAAAAACGTCAATTGTAGAGGCTCTACGATATTCAAACATGTTTGAATTTCGTAGTGCGTCGTAGTGCGTCGGAAGGTTAATCGCAGAGCGCAGCGGATTGTCGCCGCACTTAGTCAGCTTTCCATAGTTAGTCGCCGACAGTAGTGTTTGTCGCCGACGCCGTCGGCGACAAGCGCTGCCATCGCAGACTTAATCGTAGTGCGTCGTAGTGCGTCGTAGTAGGTGGGAGGGCCCCCTAAAAGAGGCATAAATACTTTTAAAAGAAGCAGTATCTCAGGACACCTGAGTTTTTCATATTTACTATCAGATAGTTGTCTAATAACATTTAAGGGATACATCGAAAAGGAAATTGGATTAAGTAAATGCCAGAATGGCAGGAGTAGATAAAAGTGATGAAGATGGAGAGTAAATGGATTGAGCCCATTATGTAATAAGAGAAGTATTGACTATCAGACCGCTGAAGCATGGAATAGTATGCCACCAATCTTAAGATCAACACCCACTTATAAGGAACTTAAAAAGATGACCAAAAAGGTGATGATGGAGTGTGTACCTAACATGATCTGATGTACCACACAGGTCTATGTATATGTATCATCTAGTATAACAAGGACAAATGTTCAAAGGTATTTATCTGAAAATTATCGCTATCTGAATACCAAAACTTGACTCCATGTGTGGGTGGACTGTGGTAGGCAACTACAAAGATGACCACAATTATTGTTGTATACGAGCTAACAAGGGAGCTGATGGAAACCGGCGTATTTATAGGGTTTCTGGAAGGAACTTTGGTTAGATTAGCACCGAGCGTATGCAATTTAAAGTCAGCTGCTATGAGGACTGTACGGTTAGATCCCCGCCCTGTCTGGGGACGTACAGGACCAGGTACACTATGAGGCCTGTATGGTTAGGACCCCGCCCTGTCTGGGGACTAACAGGACCGGGTACACTATGAGGACTGTATGGTTAGGACCCCGCCCTGTCTGGGGACTAACAGGGCCGGGTACACTATGAGGACTGTAGGGTTAGGACCCCGCCCTGTCTGGGGACGTATAGGACCGGGTACACTATGGGGACTGTATGGTTAGGACCCCGCCCTGTCTGGAGACTAACAGGGCCGGGTACACTATGAGGACTGTGTGGTTAGGACCCCGCCCTGTCTGGGGACTAACAGGACCGGGTACACTATGAGGACTGTATGGTTAGGACCCCGCCCTGTCTGGAGACTAACAGGGCCGGGTACACTATGAGGACTGTGTGGTTAGGACCCCGCCCTGTCTGGGGACGTACAGGACCGGGTACACTATGAGGACTGTATGGTTAGGACCCCGCCCTGTCTGGAGACTAACAGGGCCGGGTACACTATGAGGACTGTGTGGTTAGGACCCCGCCCTGTCTGGGGACTAACAGGACCGGGTACACTATGAGGACTGTATGGTTAGAACCCCGCCCTGTCTGGGGACTAACAGGACCGGGTACACTATGAGGACTGTGTGGTTAGGACCCCGCCCTGTCTGGGGACGTCCAGGCCCGGGTACACTATGAGGACTGTGTGGTTCGGACCCCCCCCTGTCTGGAGACGTACAGGACCGGGTACACTATGAGGACTGTATGGTTAGGACCCCGCCCTGTCTGGGGACTAACAGGACCGGGTACACTATGAGGACTGTATGGTTAGGACCCCGCCCTGTCTGGAGACTAACAGGGCCGGGTACACTATGAGGACTGTGTGGTTAGGACCCCGCCCTGTCTGGGGACTAACAGGACCGGGTACACTATGAGGACTGTATGGTTAGAACCCCGCCCTGTCTGGGGACTAACAGGACCGGGTACACTATGAGGACTGTGTGGTTAGGACCCCGCCCTGTCTGGGGCGTACAGGCCCGGGTACACTATGAGGACTGTGTGGTTCGGACCCCCCCCTGTCTGGAGACGTACAGGACCGGGTACACTATGAGGACTGTATGGTTAGGACCCCGCCCTGTCTGGGGACTAACAGGACCGGGTACACTATGAGGACTGTGTGGTTAGGACCCCGCCCTGTCTGGGGACTAACAGGGCCGGGTACACTATGAGGACTGTGTGGTTAGGACCCCGCCCTGTCTGGGGACGTACAGGACCGGGTACACTATGAGGACTGTGTGGTTAGGACCCCGCCCTGTCTGGGGACGTACAGGACCGGGTACACTATGGGGACTGTATGGTTAGAACCCCGCCCTGTCTGGAGACTAACAGGGCGGGGTACACTATGAGGACTGTGTGGTTAGGACCCCGCCCTGTCTGGGGACGTACAGGACTGGGTACACTATGAGGACTGTATGGTTAGGACCCCGCCCTGTCTGGAGACTAACAGGGCGGGGTACACTATGAGGACTGTATGGTTAGGACCCCGCCCTGTCTGGGGACGTACAGGACCGGGTACACTATGAGGACTGTGTGGTTAGGACCCCGCCCTGTCTTGGGACGTACAGGACCGGGTACACTATGAATACTGTGTGGTTAGAACCCCGCCCTGTCTGGGGACGTACTGGACCGGGTACACTATGGGGACTGTATGGTTAGGACCCCGCCCTGTCTGGGGACTAACAGGGCGGGGTACACTATAAGGACTGTATGGTTAGGACCCCGCCCTGTCTTGGGACTAACAGGGCCGGGTACACTATGAGGACTGTGTGGTTAGGACCCCGCCCTGTCTTGGGACGTACAGGACCGGGTACACTATGAATACTGTGTGGTTAGAACCCCGCCCTGTCTGGGGACGTACTGGACCGGGTACACTATGGGGACTGTATGGTTAGGACCCCGCCCTCTCTGGGGACGTATAGGACCGGGTACACTATGAGGACTGTATGGTTAGGACCCCGCCCTGTCTTGGGACGTACAGGACCGGGTACACTATGAGGACTGTGTGGTTAGGACCCCGCCCTGTCTGGGGACGTACAGGACCGGGTACACTATGAGGACTGTATGGTTAGGACCCCGCCCTGTCTGGGGACTAACAGGACCGGGTACACTATGAGGACTGTGTGGTTAGGACCCCGCCCTGTCTGGGGACGTATAGGGCCGGGTACACTATGAGGACTGTATGGTTAGGACCCCGCCCTGTCTGGGGACTAATAGGGCGGGGTACACTATGAGGACTGTATGGTTAGGACCCCGCCCTGTCTGGGGACTAACAGGACCGGGTACACTATGAGGACTGTATGGTTAGGACCCCGCCCTGTCTGGGGACGTACAGGACCGGGTACACTATGAATACTGTGTGGTTAGAACCCCGCCCTGTCTGGGGACTAACAGGGCCGGGTACACTATGAGGACTGTGTGGTTAGGACCCCGCCCTCTCTGGGGACTAACAGGACCGGGTACACTATGAGGACTGTATGGTTAGGACCCCGCCCTGTCTGGGGACTAACAGGGCCGGGTACACTATTAGGACTGTATGGTTAGGACCCCGCCCTGTCTGGGGACTAACAGGACCGGGTACACTATGAGGACTGTATGGTTAGGACCCCGCCCTGTCTAGGGACGTACAGGACCGGGTACACTATGAGGACTGTGTGGTTAGGACCCCGCCCTGTCTGGGGACGTACTGGACCGGGTACACTATGGGGACTGTATGGTTAGGACCCCGCCCTGTCTGGGGACTAACAGGGCCGGGTACACTATGAGGACTGTATGGTTAGGACCCCGCCCTGTCTGGGGACGTACAGGACCGGGTACACTATGAATACTGTGTGGTTAGAACCCCGCCCTGTCTGGGGACTAACAGGACCGGGTACACTATGAGGACTGTATGGTTAGGACCCCGCCCTGTCTGGTGACTAACAGGGCCGGGTACACTATTAGGACTGTATGGTTAGGACCCCGCCCTGTCTGGGGACGTACAGGACCGGGTACACTACGGGGACTGTATGGTTAGGACCCCGCCCTGTCTGGGGACGTACAGGACCGGGTACATTATGAGGACTGTATGGTTAGGACCCCGCCCTGTCTGGAGACTAACAGGACCGGGTACACTATGAGGATTGTGTGGTTAGGACCCCGTCCTGTTTGGGGACTAACAGGACCGGGTACACTATGGGGACTGTGTGGTTAGGACCCCGCCCTGTCTGGGGACGTATAGGACCGGGTACACTATGGGGACTGTATGGTTAGGACCCCGCCCTGTCTGGGGACTAATAGGGCGGGGTACACTATGAGGACTGTGTGGTTAGGACCCCGCCCTGTCTGGGGACTAACAGGGCCGGGTACACTATGAGGACTGTAGGGTTAGGACCCCGCCCTGTCTGGGGACTAACAGGACCGGGTACACTATGAGGACTGTATGGTTAGGACCCCGCCCTGTCTGGGGACTAACAGGGCCGGGTACACTATGAGGACTGTATAGTTAGGACCCCGCACTGTCTGGGGACGTACAGGACCGGGTACACTATGAGGACTGTAGGGTTAGGACCCCGCCCTGTCTGGGGACTAACAGGGCGGGGTACACTATGAGGACTGTATGGTTAGGACCCCGCCCTGTCTGGAGACTAACAGGGCCGGGTACACTATGAGGACTGTATAGTTAGGACCCCGCCCTGTCTGGAGACTAACAGGGCCTGGTACACTATGAGGACTGTATAGTTAGGACCCCGCCCTGTCTGGGGACTAACAGGACCGGGTACACTATGAGGACTGTATGGTTAGGACCCCGCCCTGTCTGGGGACGTACAGGACCGGGTACACTATGAGGACTGTATGGTTAGGACCCCGCCCTCTCTGGGGACGTACAGGACCGGGTACACTATGAGGACTGTAGGGTTAGGACCCCGCCCTGTCTTGGGACTAACAGGGCCGGGTACACTATGAGGACTGTGTGGTTAGGACCCCGCCCTGTCTGGGGACTAACAGGGCCGGGTACACTATTAGGACTGTATGGTTAGGACCCCGCCCTGTCTGGGGACTAACAGGACCGGGTACACTATGAGGACTGTATGGTTAGGACCCCGCCCTGTCTGGGGACGTACAGGACCGGGTACACTATGAGGACTGTAGGGTTAGGACCCCGCCCTGTCTGGGGACTAACAGGGCCGGGTACACTATGAGGACTGTATGGTTAGGACCCCGCCCTGTCTGGAGACTAACAGGGCAGGGTACACTATGAGGACTGTATAGTTAGGACCCCGCCCTGTCTGGGGACTAACAGGACCGGGTACACTATGAGGACTGTATGGTTAGGACCCCGCCCTGTCTGGGGACTAACAGGACCGGGTACACTATGAGGACTGTATGGTTAGGACCCCGCCCTGTCTGGGGACGTACAGGACCGGGTACACTATGAGGACTGTAGGGTTAGGACCCCGCCCTGTCTGGGGACTAACAGGGCCGGGTACACTATGAGGACTGTATGGTTAGGACCCCGCCCTGTCTGGAGACTAACAGGGCCGGGTACACTATGAGGACTGTATAGTTAGGACCCCGCCCTGTCTGGGGACGTACAGGACCGGGTACACTATGAGGACTGTATGGTTAGGACCCCGCCCTGTCTGGGGACGTACAGGACCGGGTACACTATGGGGACTGTATGGTTAGAACCCCGCCCTGTCTGGGGACGTCCAGGCCCGGGTACACTATGAGGACTGTGTGGTTCGGACCCCCCCCTCTCTGGGGACGTATAGGACCGGGTACACTATGAGGACTGTGTGGTTAGGACCCCGCCCTGTCTGGGGACTAACAGGACCGGGTACACTATGAGGACCGTATGGTTAGGACCCCGCCCTGTCTGGGGACGTACAGGACCGGGTACACTATGAGGACTGTAGGGTTAGGACCCCGCCCTGTCTGGGGACGTACAGGACCGGGTACACTATGAGGACTGTGTGGTGAGGACCCCGCCCTGTCTGGGGACTAACAGGGCCGGGTACACTGCCTACGTCAGGGGAACTGGGTGCTGCAGGTAAAGGTCAAACAATACACATGTTACAGACAGAAGTCTCAGACTCCTATTCCCCACCCACACGTCTCTAAATGTCGCGGTGCCTGTCTGCGCAGTACAGTTCTGTGAGCGGGTCCTTTCACTCCATTCACTTCACTCCGTATAACGCGGGACCATCCTGCACCATTCTGTCAGCAGCCACGTCTATTCACCGACCACTGACCGCTAATGGCGCTCTCTGGTGTTTCAATCAGTGCAGAACGCGTCCCTATTTCCCGCCACTCGGATGGATCGTTTACCAGAGCGCGGATCATGTTTTTACTCATTTAGATTTTGTGTGAGACAATTAAGGGTCGTCGGGAACCATGGGACGGCTTAAAGAGTGGGAACAGCGTCAGGCCAATCCATCAACCAATCAGAATCCATGGAGTGAATGCCAGAATGTCAACATGGTGAGGAGGATACGACATGCCACCTACTAACACCACACAGACACAGACATGCCGCCTGCTAACACCACACACAGATATAAGACATGCCGCCTGCTAACACCACAGACAGATACAAGACATGCTGCCTGCTAACACCACACACAGATACAAGACATGCCGCCTGCTAACACCACACACAGACACAAAACATGCCGCCTGCTAACACCACACACAGATACAAGACATGCCGCCTGCTAACACAACACACAGATACAAGACATGCCGCCTGCTAACACCAAACACAGATACAAGACATGCCGCCTGCTAACACCACACACAGATACAAGACATGCCGCCTGCTAACACAACACACAGATACAAGACATGCCGCCTGCTAACACCAAACACAGATACAAGACATGCCGCCTGCTAACACCACACACAGATACAAGACATGCCGCCTGCGTTTAATAGATACTCGACCACAAGTGAACACTAATAAGCCTCCACTACATGATCAGCTATTACCAGGATCCAAAAAGGTGTAATTAATCAGGATCCTTAATGAAGTAAGGCAGTGAGGCCGTACATCGGGGCCAGCCTCATCATACTACACGGGTAATGAGCGCAGCCACCATCCAATTAACCCGGTGAATACACTAGACGACTGAAACGTTACGACTGTAGATCATCAAGCAAAGATGGTGCCCTAACATGGCGTTTACACAAGACGACTGAAACGTTACGAATGTAGATCATCAAGCAAAGGCGGTGCCCTAACGTGGCGTTTACACTAGACGACTGAAACGTTACGACTGTAGATTGTCTGGCCAATAGTCGTCAGGTGGTGCTATAACCCGGCGTTTACACTAGATAACAAAAACGTGGCGACTGCAGATTGTCAGGCCAGTAGTTGTCAGGTGGTGGCAATGTCTGAGGTAAAAGTCATCAACCTCAGTATGTACTTGAGCGTTTACACTGAGGACTATAAGTTTCCACAGAATTGCCGCCGATCTAGGTGACTAATTCAAGGCCGCTTGAAATAGTAGCGGGTGTCAGAGCGTGTCCAATAGTCATCAGGGACCTGTTTCACTAGACACCATACTGACATTGGGGTTGTCTAGTTTCCTGACGACACAAGTAGCTGCCCTTAGGAAAAGACCGACACCAAACATAAGAACTAGACAAATCTACACATCATGGACCGGTTTCACTAGTTTCGTGACATGTCTGTGACACCATACAGACATTGGGTTTGTCTAGTTTCGTGACAACACAAGTAGCTGCCCTTAGGAAATACAGAAACCCAAACATAAGAATTAGACAAATCTAGACACATCATGGACCTGTTTCACTAGTTCTGTGACAAAAGTGTTAGACAGATATGAAAAGCGGCACCAACAGTGCAACCAAGAACGGACAAAACAAAGTCTAATGTCTAGTTCTGATGAAACCGGACACACCATCTAGACGCCATCTAGACATGTCACTGACTAGTGAAACAGGTCCCTGATGGTGCCTAATTATATAATCTGATGTAACCAGACGATCTGCAGTCACCACGCGCTTGGCGTTTACATTAGACAATTTCTATCATATACTGCTGAAAATTGTCAGGAGGTGCAAAATGCCAGAATCGCCGGCCAGAATCGTCTAGCCAAAACGCCGGGTTACCCCCCTAACATGAGACAAGTAAAACACAACAACTGTAGATCGTCTAACCAAGAGTTGGTGGTGCTCGATTACGCAACATCGGCCGCAATTGTCATCAACCAAAGAATTTCCTCTAGAGTTTACACTTTTTGAATGCATCGATTTCTAGCCATTGACAGCTGAAAGTCGTCAGATGGTGCAATATTCAGCGCCGGCTATAATCATCTAGTGTAAACGAAAACCCCACTGTTAATTTTCAAGCTGTATAAATGTCGGTCGTCGGTTCTCTTTGTAAGGGGGTGCATCCACCAACCACGACAAGGCTGCGACAATGGCTTTCCGACAAGGTCCACGACAGCTCTACGATTGGAAGCCTTGTCGTAGCCTTGTCGTGGTTGGTGGACCCCAGTTCCCGACAAGAGGCTACGACAAGGCCACGACAGGCTGCGACATGAAGCTTGTCGGGGGCCTGTCGGGGGGCTTCCGACAAGGTTACGACAAAATCGAACATGTTCGATTTTGGAGCCGTGTCGTGGCGTGTCGTGGCGTGTCGGGAGGTTGTTGCAGAGGTCTACGATAGAATATTTAGGTGGAGCATGCACTTCCCGACAGGCTGCGACAAGGGCTCACGACAACTCCCATCCTCACGACAATGCTGCGACAAGGCACCGATTGGAACTTTCTTGTCAGCGCGTGTCGCAGCCCTGTCGTGGTTGGTGGACGCCCCCTCTAAAAGGTTGGTGGTACTTTATCGGTGAATTGCAAACATGTGCTGAAGGCTGAGGTAAACCACCTTTTAGTAGTAAAATACAAAGCATCACTGAGTAATTCAATGAGCCTTGATTCGGTTGGTGGGTGTAGCAGTCAGTCGTTGACCATTTCTATTTCCACCTGGCGGTTATTGCACTGTATTTGTTGCAAAGTCGGTCGGCGATGCAGAATGTCGTAGTCGGTGTTCAATATCGGCAGGTGGAAATGCCACGTTTGAATTTCTACCTGTGAAGTGTGATACAGAACAATGGTCTGTGAATAAATGTGAACATGAACTATGATAAAACCCAGTGCTCCTTCAGGCTGAACACTTTCTGCACCGAATATCGCTCACTGAAGATGAAACTGATTTCTTCATGTTCTACAAAGGCATTGTTCTCGCGGAGAATCGATGCTTGTCAGCCTCAGGTTCCCACACCGAGGCTCGGCGTCCAACCACTACGAGAGACATTGAGACCTGCCGATACGGCTCCGATACAAAGAGCAAATATCGGAGACATATCGGGAAGGTGCAAAATCGTAGACATGAGTCTAGACGTGCCGATCCACCACGCATCGTGGTGGGCTCTTCTGTAAAAAAAAGGTGATCATGGTCCCGATATGCCCCACGATATTACTAGGGCTAAAGGGCATATCTTGAGGTGTTATCTTCATTTTTAAATATATGATACACTATAATCCAGGAAATATCGCATCATTTCCCAGAACAAGAATGTATTTTTTTTCAGGCAGTAAAAACTTTGTTCCAAAAATATTGATTTGAGACATTTAACCCTAATCAAAAATCACTAAATTTGCAGGGAATATGGACACATAATTCTTCTATCTAATTCCAAGATTTCATAATGTTCTGATTAGTATCTCACACGTGAGAGCAATTTTCCCGGTAGAGTACTCTTCGATGCTCCCAATGGACTCCGGGCCCAACTCACTAGATGCGAGTTAATACCCATTAAATTCCTAGGTTCTATCATACCGTTCATGTGTCTACCTACATATGGAACTGTATAGACAATACCACTACTATTACTCTACTATATATGAATATTATATTATATAATCATTCATACTTACTGATTCATAATATGTGCCGCCATGTGTTACAAAACTATCTCTATCATGCTATATTGTTGTATGTCGTAATTACATATATAATACTCGGTGTATAAGTCCATATAATTTTGTGAATTTTTCTTCTCCTATTTCTTTGTAACATGGGAAGGTGGAAGACCGCTACAAGGTAAGTAGGAGAACCGACTCAATAAAATTTTAAAAAAAGAAAAAAAAGGAATAGGCGTTCTACACAATATTAGCAGCTTGTCCTTTGATATTATCCAAGATGTCATGGATTTCCTGCAGTTAACTATTTATGACTGGCCAACACTATAGGCGACAGAGCGATTGCTAGTCTGTCAGAAAATAGTGAGATAGCACCTCTGTAGTCTGGGTACAGAACTGCTATTATTAGATGCTATAAATCCATTGGTGGTCGTGTGGCGAAGCTAAACCTCCTCCATGAGAAGCAGAATTAAAAGAAAAATCCATTGATAGCTTCATGTAAAACCAAAGAACGAGAACCCCTGGAAAGCCCACTCGCGGCCCTTCAGCGTTGCACCTATGGGACGAACTCGTGGCGAGCCTCGTTTTCAGGATACAGGGGAGGTGGACTTCCGGTTACCCATTCGACACATGTAAACAGTGGTGTGGGTATATCCCGCCGAGACCCCTAGCGGATACCCCGGTTACCAGGGTACATTATTAACAGATCTAGTCGGCCATGTTTTAGGCGTGAACCGGATGTTGGACTCAGCGCATGCGCGTCCACTCGTTCACGGGGCTGCACAGTGAGTGGGCTTTCTACTTCTATAGACCCTATTGAGGTATCCCAAAATTCAGTCTGTTTACAAGTTCCGGTGTTCGCTGGTTGCCGACGTTGTATGGTGATAGGCCCTTGACCCGTAACCTGTATTTAATTGTAATGTCTGATAACGCTACAAGGAAGAACGCCAATAGGCGATTGTATATTGTCAATTCTTTCTCTGAATAAAAAAACTTTAAAAAAACTACAATTATTGCAGTTTAACTGTTTTCAGACATCTTCAAATTGAAATTCTGATGCCAGAAATGGAAATTTTTGGTTATTTCTACTTGTATATCCGAAATTATATTTAGTTTCTCCAATTATAAATCAGAAAAACTGTGGTTCATGTGGTCGTAGTGTGGCCAGTCAGTCGGGAGCGGAACGTTTACTTACCCGGGGCGATAATAGGGAGTTTAGTAACCTCTGGAGGCTCTATGGTATCACCATCTGGTGTTTTGCGCCGTGGACAAAATGGCCGCCTTCATATAACAATGGCACTCTGGATTCACACGTAGAGACTTCTCTGAAGGTCAATTGGTCACGTGACTGGTAAAGGTCAACTGAATCATTGCTCAGAGAGTTGCCGCTTTTCTGTGTCGCATCTTGTCAGTTCAAATACTAGGTATTTTCTACAGCTTTGTGTACCATGTTAAGTTCTAGGTCCAATCTCAACCACTCATTGTAATGCTGGGTGTCCATCTACCGATTTCGGGTTGAACGATTAGGCCCCAAATCGTATACGAGTCACCTTGTCGCAGGCAAATTACGTAATACCTCGCTCGACCCGCAACCCTCGAGGAGAGGGGGTAGAGGGTATTAGTTAGTCCTAAGCAAACCAGTCTACACCTATCGACAGAGATACGATTATGCACCCCGCCGACTGAGTTAGGATTTGGGAACAGTGCCTTCAAGCGTTGGTCTTTGAGTGTTGAGTCGCCGACAACATTTATCAACATGTTGATAAACTGATCCCCACCGATTTTGGAACTTTGAAACCACAACTTGTCAGCGACAAAGGGACGTCTGAAGGAGGTGGTTTACTAATCGGTGGGAAGCCTTGCCTAGCTGTCCTACATCTACCGACCCCGTTAGGATGGGTTGCCTGAGACAAATTACCGCCCGTTTGTCGCCGACAAACGTACATAAATGTTCCAAAATCGGTAGATGGGCATTGACTTTAAGCTGTCGGCACGGACCGAAGACCTCCTGCAAATGGGACCTGTTTTTAACGGGCGCTAAGGTCTAAACTGTCAGATTATCTTTTTTTCTATGTTTTTATTTCGGGTTAAACTTGTTAAAAAGTCACCTGGTCCTACAAATGTACAATAGTAGGTTAATATGACGGGAAAAAAGGAGAGAATTTCCAATAGCCACAACACATTGATCCTAGTGAGTTTCTGAATGAGGGTGTCGGGTGCCGGGATGGGGTGATAGTACAATCATCGTTGCTGTCTCCATATAGTTTCCACTGTACTTTACCTTTTGGCTACTTAAAGGCATATCCTACAATTCACGGTGGCCCCACCTGGTGATTTTTAAATATTGTCAATTTCCAGGTAAAACTGGTTCCTTATAATTAATTTTGCCTCCATATGCGTAGATATAACGTTTTGTCCAGCTTATCCAATCCTAATAGGTAAATTTAGCCAATTTACAGTTGATTGTATTAAATAGGAAATGTACTGAAAAATATAGTTTTCTTCAATTCTCTCAAAAACAAGGACGGTGACCTACTAAATAAGTAGCCCTATATATGTACTATATTCCATGAAAGTTTGAGGAAAATGACATGGGTTTTACTATGTACAAAATACTAAGAGAAAACGCCTGTGGCGTCGGGCCGAATGTCCGCCACAGGTGACCGAGAACTAACCCATGGTTTGCCCACAGTAAAGTCGTTTTCTTATTATTACATACCTTAATTCGATCATTAAAACGTCGTTTTGTTTACTTTCCAAGTCGTCGCCTCACTTCCTGCACCCCCCCCCCCCCCCGTCATGATATTGTCTATTTGGCTCGCTTGCTGTGATGGGTTTTGCTATGTACAAAATACTTTTTAGAATTTCTATATATATATATTCTTATATAAAATTATCATGATATTGGTCTATAAATCAAAAATTAGCATGTTGACCCCCGTGTTTAAGTTAGATATGTGTTCCACAACACTTGAAGATCATCTTATTCAATTTTCAGGAAATTGACATGAGTTTTAATTTTCAAGCCCAATTGTCCGATATGCCTTTAGAGCTGTCGTGACAATGACATCAGTGGCCAATGGTTAAAGGGTGTGGTCCATCTCACTGACTGCACGTCGGCGGAACCCCAGAGGTCGTCCGAAGGGTTTACTCCTTCTTTCGTCATCCGGGACTCTTTACTCACAGAAAAAAATGCATTTGTTCACCTTTTCTTATAAAAGTATGTATTATGCGTCAGTAAGTATCAAACTTTGTTTTCCTTCTGTTACCATGGAAACGAGTATGATGCTACAGTTTTTGGAACAAACGAGCATCAGATTCAGAATCCTGAGGTCATAATTGACTAATATGGCAAGTCTCAGCCAGGGGACTCTCGGGGGTCAATTTTACCCATTTTTAGGCCATTTGCTCCTCTACTATGTCTCTCTCTGTCTCTCTCTCTGTCCTTGCCTCTCGCTCTGTCCTTGCCTCTCTCCCTCTGTCCTTGCCTCTCTCTCTGTCCTTGCCTCTCTCTGTCCTTGCCTCTCTCTCTGTCCTTGCCTCTGTCTCTCTCTCTGTCTCTCTCTCTGTCCTTGCCTCTCTCTCTGTCCTTGCCTCTTTCTGTGCTTGCCTCTCTCTCTGTCCTTGCCTCTCTCTCCCTCTCTGTCCTTGCCTCTCTCTCTGTCCTTGTTTCTGTCTCTCTCTCTGTCTCTCTCTCTGTCCTTGCCTCTCTCTCTGTCCTTGCCTCTCTCTCTCTCTCTGTCCTTGTCTCTGTCTCTCTCTCTGTCTCTCTCTGTCCTTGCCTCTCTCTCTGTCCTTGCCTCTCTGTCTCTCTCTCTGTCTCTCTCTCTGTCCTTGCCTCTCTCTCTGTCCTTGCCTCTCTCTCTGTCCTTGCCTCTCTCTCTGTCCTTGCCTCTCTCTCTCCTTGCCTCTCTCTCCTTGCCTCTCAGTCTCTCCTTGTCTCTCTCTGTCTCTGTCCTTGCCTCTGTCTTATTGCCTCTCTCTCTGTCCTTGCCTCTCTCTGTCCTTGCCTCTCTCTCTCCGTCCTTGCCTCTCTCTCTCTCCATCCTTGCCTCTCTCTTTCTCCGTCCTTGCCTCTCTCTCTGTCCTTGCCTCTCTCTCTCTCCGTCCTTGCCTCTCTCTCTGTCCTTGCCCCTCTCTGTCCTTGCCTCTCTCCCTCTGTCCTTGCCTCTCTCTCTGTCCTTGCCTCTCTCTCTGTCCTTGCCTCTCTCTCTGTCCTTGCCTCTCTCTCTCTCCTTGCCTCTCTCTGTCCTTGCCTCTCTCTCTCTGTCCTTGCCTCTGGTTTCTTGCCTCTCTCTCTGTCCTTGCCTCTCTCTCTGTCCTTGCCTCTCTCTCTGTTTCCTTGCCTCTCTCTCTCTGTCCTTGCCTCTCTCTCTGTCCTTGCCTCTCTCTCTGTCCTTGCCTCTCTCTCTGTCCTTGCCTCTCTCTCTCTGTCCTTGCCTCTGTCTCCTTCTCTGTCCTTGCCTCTCTCTGTCCTTGCCTCTCTCTCTGTCCTTGCCTCTCTCTCTGTCCTTGCCTCTGTCTCCTTCTCTCTCCTTGCCTCTCTCTCTGTCCTTGCCTCTCTCTCCCTCTCTGTCCTTGCCTCTGTCTCCTTCTCTCTCCTTGCCTCTCTCTCTGTCCTTGCCTCTCTCTCTGTCCTTGCCTCTGTCTCCTCCCTTACTAAATTCTTCTCTGTCCTCTCAGACTGGTTTCTGAGTGGCAGCTGGCTGAGGATGATATTGTGGCCGCTACTTTGATGTCGCGCCATAAAGAGGCGCCACGTGGGGCTGACGCTACGTCGATAGAAGCGTCATGTCGATAGAAGCGTCATTAACGTCTAGGCGCCGGCGGGGCGTGAGGGAGCGACGCTTAGACAAACCCTGCTCGTCTTAAAAGCCTCTCAATATGACGCCTCTAACTCTCCGGTACAGAAATCTTATTTAATTCACACTTCCCGAGATGCCACTCTCAGTAACGGCAGAACTATTTTCTTTTATTACCCACCTATTGAGTACTCTTCATGAGGATATGAATAGGGCGCCAGGAATCTGATACTCGGAGATTACGGTAAAGTAGTTCCTACAGATTTCGAGGTCAGCTCGAATCAAACTCAAAGACAGTGTCCTGCAACGTTATTTGAATGTTGATTAATTGAAAATATGCATGGAGACTTTACTGAGACATTCAAAGGGCTCAGAATGTAGATACCTTTATCAGAAGATTCATGTACAATGGCGCGTCTGAGAAAACAGAGACATTCTGTTATATTCGACTCAAGTATGAAAAACAGCTTTACATGGACTCTTATGATAAATATGGAAAATATGGACAGGTCAAATCTAAGTTTAATACAGGTGTAGCGTACCCCTTAGTCGCTGAAAGTGTCTTACCACTTTCCGTGATCGACAGCCGACCAAGGGTTCCGAGACTCAGTCGCTACCCTGTACTTACCGTGCCAGTACAGGTGGGTTCGGCTTTACCCACTGGAAAGGGCAGGGAGATGCGGAATCTACCACCTACCGCTTAACTAGGAAGACAAAACCAGACTCCGGACTGTTTCAATGTACCAATCTTTATTGCGGTACTTCAGTTACAATCGGTTCATGCTTCGGGGCACCAACTAGCGCGGGAAGAGATTCTGGTCTCTTCAACGTTGAAAGGTGTTCAATGCAACCTTACTAACACATGAGGCTCCAGGCATTTACTCTGTAGAGAGGCACCGTGAGAAGTCCTGTCAACCCGCCGTGGACTCAGCCTTATATAGTGACTGAGTTACGTAATGCGGGTGACCCCGTAGCATTTGCATACCACGGGTCCACCGGCCTTACCGCACGGCAGGGATCGGCACTCGCGCCATCTAGCGTGAAGTGAAACAACGCTGCTCGACTACCCTGACCCCTACACAGGTTTGGCAACCGACAGAAGCTAGTAAAGTCTTCAAAACAGAATAAGATGTTTAGGTTTTTATATCAATACTAAATCAAAAAGGGAGCAAAAGGAAAAAGAGACATAAGTGTATCAAACATGTAGTTTAGGCCACCTAATCGATCCTTTGGTGGAAGAATTACCCATCGTGGTAGAACCGTTGGGAATTATGTTCACACTACCGAATGGCATATACTACATACAAGTGAAAAATCAATTCCTTATTTAAAGATATTTATATTCAAATCAACGATCTATGTTATTTTGCTTAAGATACGGAATAATGGGGAAGTTTATAGACCACGAAGGTCCACACCAAGTTACCGCCATGTCTTATTGAATGTGTAGTTATCCTATATGCTGGTAGATGGTCCGTTCTTATTGGTGGAGGCAATTCGCGGGACATGTCCGGCGGAAGATAGGGCATTAAATACACAATGCTCTGTGTATTAAAAAAAACAACAACAACAACAACAAAAAAAACAACCCAGCGTTAACATTTACTACATTTAAATTACAAGAAAGACCCCCCAGTAGGGGATAGATCTTTAGATGGAGTTGATGTATTATTACTTGTTAAAGTAGCTAAGTGAAGATCTCCTTGAAACTGCTTACCCTTGAATGATGTATCTTATATGTCTTTGGAAATAAACGCTGCAAGCAATTAAAAAAAGACCCACAATGCTGAAACCTTCAGTCTAAACTAGGAGCAAATAGTATGTTCATCATTTATGAATGAGCGTGCAATATATACATGAATAACAGTTAATAGGTTTGGATTACATTCAGTCCATGGATAGTTTTCTATAACCCACTTGCACCCAGTCAACTTGCTATTTCTGCAACTAGGATCTAGGATCCAAACATATCATGCACCAGTGGGTCTTGAGGTATTTTGGTCTTGAGTGATTGGTCATGGTCAGCTGGGCATGCCTCTAAGAGACTGTGACACTGGCTCCCTGCTCTATTCTCACTATCACAGTAAATAGCACACAGATAGTGAAGGGATAGTTTCTATGCAGTGACCTGAAAGTCTATGTGGAACCATTCAAACCTCTAGGTGATGTATTTAGCGCGTGCATGCAGGCTCTAATAAAAACCTTTAAAAAACAAAAGGTGGGAGTGAATAATCATTGAGTATTTCTGCCTCCACCTGAGGATTATTGAACAAAAAGTATCACATAATCGGTCGGCGGTGGGAAATGCCATGATCGGTGATGGACTAACTAATGGCGCCATACATTTCATAGTCCGCTCCGCGTCGACCGTTGCCGGGTTTTCCCGCTGGCGGTAAGGCTACACTGGCCACCAGAGCAGGCGTTTGTTATGACGAAATTCAAACGCCGATATCTTCGGATTTCAGCGACCGATCTTCTTCATATTTGGAACGATTATAGGTTATATGTACACCGTACACGTGTTAAAATTCCATTCCTTAACTACTACGGGAAGTGAAGTTCCAGCATCATCTGTTGCTACACATTTCAGAGACCGCTCCACGTCGGCAGTTGCCGGGTTTTTACCGCTAGCGGGCCGTAGTGAATGTCATTGGCTTTGTACAGGAACAGGGGCATTAACCACGGTGCAGGGAAGGTCATGAAACGGCGTTTTAAATGAGTTGGAGGTGTATAGTAATAAGGAAACGTAGCAAGCCTGCTGCGTCGGGCCGTATTTTTTTCATCAAATGACCTCGAACGGCCACCCGTGCGGGCTCAGTAACCACGTTTTCTCATAAAACTCCACGTTCAGAACCCGCGTGGCGGACTGAATAAGAAACCAACAAGTGTTGGTCAAAGTCGTCATTCTCCACGAGTTTGATGCGCAGTGATATGAACGAGGCGACAGCCGAGTGAATATCACGTAGCATTCAAACAAATTGGACATCAATGACTTTGACCAAAACGAGTTGCATTCTGTATTCATCTCACCCCTATGGACGACGCATAAGATACAGACTATGGGGAACAGACTGCAATACTCATAGAGGCATGGAGAACGAGTTACCAATGTTAAGCCTATGGGATAAAAATACCGGGGGTGAGGTAGAGTTGGATCGTGTGTAACTGCACTTAGTGCCTCTCTCCCCCGCAGCCATCAAGGCGCAAACTCCATCAACCAACCTACTTTTAAAGCCCGTGTGCATAGAAGACTGAAATCTCCCTTTTTTTGTTAATCAAGACGTGTTTATCAGAACAAAGAGCAACATCCAAGAGTGCACTAAACTCATATATATGTATGAGTTGATCTTCCGTACACTATTTAAAAGAAGAGAGTTGACATATATGTCACTATATAACTTATTATAATATATATATATATATATATATATATATATATATATATATATATATATATATATATATATATTAAGTAACCGCCTAACATCGCGGAGGACTCGACAAGTCCAGTTGGTGTATTATCTACACGCCAGTTGTGTAGTCTAGTTGGTGTATTAACACCACACAGGGACGCTATGCCAGAGTTTTTACAAACAAGAGCTTCAAATTCCTGGCTTATTTTTCTCTTTTAACAAGTAGTCTGTCACATGTCATTCAAATCTAAAACCACTTTCCATATTTTGGATATCCATTGGTAATCTATCCCAAAGCGTACTACCTGGAATTTTGTTAAATTGTCAATTTTTAGTGTAATTATTTTAAGTCATATTTTTGTATTACTATATACCCATGCTCTATATATTGTAAATATGTACCGTTTTGCCATAAAACGTAAAAATACTGTACGGACCACTGGTTCGTACAGGAAAATACGGACCACCTTGCGATACATGTTTATTAAGATATTGATTGTTAAGCTAAATGAATTTTTTTTTAAATTTCGGTTATATAGTTAATATATAACGTCCAACCATGCTTGTACAAGCCACAGAACTCGATGATAATTTACTGTTTATATGGAACTCGGCGTAAACGCCTCGGTCCATACAAACCGTAAAATGACATCTCGTTCTGTGAATTGTACTAGCATGGTCAGGACGTTCTATAAAATTTTTCGAAGAAATCGGGACCCGATTTACGAAAAATCGGAGCCCCGATTTTCCACACGAAAGAATTCCCACAATACTTTTAGTGTTGTTCTTATGTTCTTGGATACAGTTATTATTATCATATACATGCGACCAGGGGTGAGGTACTGTGGATCGTGTATAACTGCACCGAGTGCCTCTCCCCGCCTGCCTCACTCCTCTCAGGGGTGAGGTACTGTGGATCGTGTATAACTGTACCGAGTGCCCCCCTCTCCCCGCCTGCCTCACTCCTCTCAGGGGTGAGGTACAGTGGATCGTGTATAACTGTACCGAGTGTCCCCCCTCTCCCCGCCTGCCTCACTCCTCTCA
Source organism: Alentia gelatinosa (assembly GCA_950022655.1). NCBI lineage: Eukaryota > Metazoa > Annelida > Polychaeta > Phyllodocida > Polynoidae > Alentia > Alentia gelatinosa. The sequence continues at coordinate 143,824,657 of OX465580.1, read as the reverse complement.
GGGGTGAGGTACAGTGGATCGTGTATAACTGCACCGCGTGCCCCCCTCTCCCCGCCCGCCTACCTCCTCTCAGGGGTGAGGTACTGTGGATTGTGTATAACTGCACCAAGTGCCCCTCTCCCTCTCCCCGCCTGCCTCACTCCTCTCAGGGGTGAGGTACAGTGGATCGTATATAACTGTACCGAGTGCCCCCCTCTCCCCGCCTGCCTCACTCCTCTCAGGGGTGAGGTACAGTGGATCGTGTATAACTGTACCGAGTGCCTCTCTCCCCGCCTGCCTCACTCCTCTCAGGGGTGAGGTACAGTGGATTGTGTATAACTGCACCGCGTGCCCCCCCTCTCCCCGCCTGTCTCACTCCTCTCAGGGGTGAGGTACTGTGGATCGTGTATAACTGCACCAAGTGCCCCCCTCTCCCCGCCCGCCTCACTCCTCTCAGGGGTGAGGTACAGTGGATCGTGTATAACTGTACCGAGTGCCTCTCCCCGCCTGCCACACTCCTCTCAGGGGTGAGGTACAGTGGATCGTGTATAACTGTACCGAGTGCCTCTCCCCGCCTGCCTCACTCCTCTCAGGGGTGAGGTACAGTGGATCGTGTATAACTGCACCGAGTGCCTCTCCCCGCCTGCCTCACTCCTCTCAGGGGTGAGGTACTGTGGATCGTGTATAACTGTACCGAGTGCCTCTCCCCGCCTGCCTCACTCCTCTCAGGGGTGAGGTACAGTGGATCGTGTATAACTGTACCGAGTCCCTCTCCCCGCCTGCCTCACTCCTCTCAGGGGTGAGGTACAGTGGATCGTGTATAACTGCACCGAGTGCCCCCCTCTCCCCGCCTGCCTCACTCCTCTCAGGGGTGAGGTACAGTGGATCGTGTATAACTGTACCGAGTGCCTCTCCCCGCCTGCCTTACTCCTCTCAGGGGTGAGGTACAGTGGATCGTGTATAACTGCACCGAGTGCCTCTCCCCTCTCCCCGCCTGCCTCACTCCTCTCAGGGGTGCGGTACAGTGGATCGTGTATAACTGTACCGAGTGCCCCCCTCCCCGCCTGCCTCACTCCTCTCAGGGGTGAGGTACAGTGGATCATGTATAACTGTACCGAGTGCCTCTCCCCGCCTGCCTCACTCCTCTCAGGGGTGAGGTACAGTGGATCGTGTATAACTGCACCGAGTGCCTCTCCCCGCCTGCCTCACTCCTCTCAGGGGTGAGGTACTGTGGATCGTGTATAACTGTACCGAGTGCCCCTCCCCGCCTGTCTCACTCCTCTCAGGGGTGAGGTACTGTGGATCGTGTATAACTGTACCGAGTGCCCCTCCCCGCCTGTCTCACTCCTCTCAGGGGTGAGGTACTGTGGATCGTGTATAACTGTACCGAGTGCCCCTCCCCGCCTGTCTCACTCCTCTCAGGGGTGAGGTACTGTGGATCGTGTATAACTGTACCGAGTGCCCCTCCCCGCCTGTCTCACTCCTCTCAGGGGTGAGGTACTGTGGATCGTGTATAACTGTACCGAGTGCCCCTCCCCGCCTGCCTCACTCCTCTCAGGGGTGAGGTACAGTGGATCGTGTATAACTGTACCGAGTGCCTCTCCCCGCCTGCCTCACTCCTCTCAGGGGTGAGGTACAGTGGATCGTGTATAACTGTACCGAGTGCCCCTCCCCGCCTGCCTCACTCAGCCATCAGGGCCCGGGATTATCGGATTACTGCGATCATCAGCTGCCCTTAGCTACAACAGGACCCGCCTTTTATCTCCCTGTTCACCTGGAGGACAGTGAGAGGCGGCGTTAGGGTGCAGGCCTCCAGGGTGCAGCTCGTAATGTACGGACCTGCCACCTCACAGAGGGGTGTAGGTGCTGGTACACTATATACCCACGCCGTATATACTGTAAATACGCACCGTTTACTATATACTCACGCCGTATATACTGTAAATACGCATAGTTTACTATATACCCATGCTGTATATTCTGTAAATACGCACCGTTTACTATATACCTATGCCGTATATAAACTGTAAATACGCACCGTTTACTATATACCCACGCCGTATATACTGTAAATATGCACCATTACTATATTCCCACGCCGTATATACTGTAAATACGCACAGTTTACCATATACCCATGCCGTATATACTGTAAATATGCACCGTTTACTATATACCCATGCCGTATATACTGTAAATATGCACCATTTACTATATACCCATGCCGTATATACTGTAAATATGCACCGTTTACAATATACCCACGCCGTATATACTGTAAATACGCACCGTTTACTATATACCCATGCCGTATATACTGTAAATATGCACCATTTACTATATACCCATGCTGTATATACTGTAAATACGCACCGTTTACAATATACCCACGCCGTATATACTGTAAATACGCACCGTTTACTATATACCCATGCCGTATATAACATATTAGGGTTAGGTCTATATGCACCTACCAGAATCTGTTAATACATGGACCTGGCACCTCACCACACATGCGAGCACAATCTAAAAAAGATAACAAGAACAGCCGAATTCCTCAATTTGTACCAGCGGAAATATGTTCGTGATGGACTCAAACTGGCAGGGTTAAATGGAAAAATATATAGTTAGATATATCTATAATTATAATTTCCCGCTTCTCTCTATTCCGTGGTCGCAAAGCGTTGGGTGAAGAAGAGTGTCAAACCTTGCTACGCCTCGTCTACCTGCTATATCTATAATTATAAATGATAAAATTAGTTATAAAAAAGAATACCTAATGCGCCACCTGTTCAAGTCTTCCCCTGAGTGTCTTTGACGCCCATTTTCTATATATATCTCTATAGATGGAGAGAGACAGAGAGAAAGGCAGAGACGGAGAGATTTGTGTCGATACAGAAACCCTTCAGCTACTTATCACTGATTGGCTGATTCATTAGTCACGTGCACTAATGAGTCCCTGGTATTGGTTCAGACTGGGAAGTTCAAGGCAGCGTGTAATCAATATTACCGGGGACAGCGACTGAGTCAAGGCAAAGTGCTGCCGAGCTAATGCAGTCATTATCAGTAGCTGCATTGAGTTGGGATAATTGTTGAGTTCTATAATTAATATATACACAATATCGAAATCATGGTAATGTTGTATTTATTACTCACTTATTTTTAGATTTAAGCAATAAATATGATCGTTAGAAAACTTTTCAACATAGTTAAAAAGTTATGTTTGGGACTACTTTCATCTCAAAAATCCGTATCCTCCTAGGAGATTCCGCAGGTCCGTATCCTACTCAGTAGCGATCTGTAATCTTCATAGGCTTAGTATGGAGACTCCGTATCAGGTGGGTAATAAATAGTATTATAGAGGAAAGAGTTTAGGGTCAGAGCTCATATCCCATCCAGTTTGAATCACGCAGTAATTAACAAGGCAAAGCTGAGTGAATTATGTAGTGATTCAAATGAAATGGAATCCAGCTTTGACCCTAAACTTGAAGAGGTTTCTGAATTATCTCACTCTTCATATTGACCAATTGGCTAACATTTGTGACATAATTCCCCATTCAATATCTCTTTTCTAAATACTCAATCAATCGATGTTGGATACAAGTTCCCAATGTTTAGTCTATGGGGAAAAATACCAAGGGTGTCATTTATTCATAGAGATTCCTCAGATTGATTTCTTCCTTTTTTATAAAGTGATCTTTATTTTGCTTCAATATCTAGTACATTGTTCTCCCAATCCAAAAAAGCAGATCTTTTATAACATATTGTAGCAGTCCGCCGGTTCTGTTCTTTCTCGGATCACTTCCCGAGAACTAGATTAATCTGTTCCGGTGGAGTGAGACTATGCTATCCTATCTGATATCACATAGGTTGGTTCAGATATCTTTCAGTAAGTTAAGAAGATTCAGAATCAACTATAACTAGGCCTACTGGACACAAAACCAGACTCTGAGATCTTAGGCATCTTTATTGTACCGGAGTGCTGAGTAAAGCTGGGGGAGTGAGTCCACAAGCCACAAGCAAGTTCCCTCACTCAACCACAGAAAGGGGTTTGGAAAAAAACCAACCAACCGTGAGGCTCCAAAGGGTTGGCCGTTACAGAGTGGTCCCAGCAGTCCCTCTGCGCCCACTCCCGGCTCACCGAATGACACCTTGATTATTACATTTTTATAAGTCAGCCCAGGGTGGAGCCAGTAGGTTGTGTCCTACTTAGGAAGACAGCACACCGATGCACCAAGATACCAGGAGGGTCGTCTACAGTTCGATCCCGTCCCAGGTTGGCCTCCTGCGGTGTCTTGCAGTCTTCCCGGTGGTGTCTTGGTGGTGTCTTGGTGGTGTCTTGGTGGTGTCTTGATGGTGTCCCATTGGCTTCCTAGTGGTGTCCTGGTGGTGTCCCAGTGGTGTCCCAGTGGTGTCCTAGTGGTGTCCCAGTGGTGTCCTAGTGGTGTCCTAGTGGTGTCATGGTGGTGTTCTAGTGGTGTCCCAGTGGTGTCATGGTGGTGTCCCAGTGGTGTCCTAGTGGTGTCCTAGTGGTGTCCCAGTGGTGTCCTAGTGGTGTCTTAGTGGTGTCCTGGCCAATCAGCTGCAGAGGCCTGCTATGTTTTTTCGCTGGTGAGCTCCTTGTGCAGCCCGGGAATGGTCCTGGTGTGCCGTGACATACAAGTAAGATATCGATTCTGGCTAGAAGAAGACCTACCATCTCACAAATTACAATTTATTGTAATTAAGACTTTTGCAAGTATTTGAAAAAGCTACAGCCACCATAGGTCCTGTTCAATGATAATGTTGAATGACCTAGGGCCATGTGTCACCAATTATCAAACAACAATACATGTCACCAATTATTAAACAACATCTGACCACGTTGACAATGTGTCACCAATTATTGAACAATATCTGACCACATTGACAACATGTGTCACCAATTATTAAACAATATCTGACCATGTTGACGATATGTGTCACCAATTATCAAACAACATCTGACATGTTGACAATACGTGTCACCAATTATTAAACAATATCTGACCACGTTGACAACATGTGTCACCAATTATTAAACAATATCTGACCACATTGACAACATGTGTCACCAATTATTAAACAATATCTGACCACGTTGACAACATGTGTCACCAATTATTAAACAATATCTGACCACGTTGACGATATGTGTCACCATTTATTAAACAATATCTGACCACATTGATGATATGTGTCACCATTTATTAAACAATATCTGACCACGTTGACGATATGTGTCACCATTTATTAAACAATATCTGACCACGTTGACGATATGTGTCACCAATTATTGAACAATATCTCACCATGTTGATGATGTGTGTCACCAATTATTAAACAATATCTGACCACGTTGACGATATGTGTCACCATTTATCAAACAATATCTGACCACGTTGACGATATGTGTCACCATTTATTAAACAATATCTGACTAGTTGACGATGTGTGTCACCATTTATTAAACAATATCTGACCACGTTGACGATATGTGTCACCATTTATTAAACAATATCTGACCACGTTGACGATATGTGTCACCATTTATTAAACAATATCTGACCACGTTGACGATATGTGTCACCATTTATTTAACAATATCTGACCACGTTGACGATATGTGTCACCAATTATTAAACAATATCTGACCGCGTTGATGATATGTGTCACCATTTATTAAACATTATCTGAGGCCTTACCTTTGATCTGCTCTCCCATTTGATCATAATTGTAGGACCCTAACCTTAAGTAAATGATACCTGAACCAGGACCATCTTAAGATTATGGGTTTGAGACGTGGCGTCGTTGGCGACTACTGAGAAAGTGACCGGACAGGCGACACTCCCGCTGGTGCGGCGATGGTGCAGACTGCTGCTGATCGTTAAAACCAATCCCCATTGGTCAGTATTGTTTACTGGCCGTGTCTTTGTGGTTCATTGGTCGTGGAACCTGTTTCAATAGAATGCGTCACTTAGCCACTTAGTGACATGACTAGTGACAGGAATAGTGACAGGAATAGTGACAAAATTTAAGTCTCGTTTCAAAAGGCATGTCACTATAGGGGTGGTGTGTCAGTTCACTGTTGGTGAGATGGTGACATTACTGCCTGGGTCTTACAATGGATGGTGTTAGTGCTATCGGGAACAAGTGGTGTCAATGTGAAAGTTGCCACAGAAATTAGTGACTGGCTTGAGTAATCCTACACTGGCCATCAGAGCAATATTTGCTATGACAGAATTCAAATGTGAATATCGTTGGATTGCATGAGCCGATCTCCTTCATATTTGGCATGTTTATAAGTTATATGTGTCCCTAACTGGGGTTAAAGTTTCATAGCCTAATTCCTACGGGAAGTGAAGTTACACGTTTGTGACAATAGAAGTGAGAGGGTATACCCTCTCGCTATTTAAGACACTACAGTGACCCATACAGTGACCGGACAGCCACTTCTGAAATGGTACAAGCCACTATTTGCGCCTGTCCATTACCCTATGTCACAGAATCGGTTGTCCTTTAACTACTGAAACACGAAGTGCCGCTGTTGTGTCACTAAACCACATAACGGACGTCCTACAGACTGTTGAAACGGGTCCCAGATCGATCCCGCCATCATGGATGTGGCCGCTCCGGGCCAGTGATTTGCAAAGTACATCTAT